>CAWUDS030005817.1:0-45615 GCA_963859935.3 Lathyrus sativus | reverse complement strand
AAATCAAAGCAATAATCAAGTCAAGACAACATATGATCATATTCAATAAGCATTTCAAACTTCAATCAAGCACAAGTGATCTAAAGGATTGGGAACTAGGTTAGGTATCAAGCATGTTCAATCCAAAACCAAGTCACAATTAGGCATCAATTAATCATAGAGAAATGGCCTAATAAATCCCAAACAAAGGCTCTACCTCATGGTATTTCAATAAAGAATAATAGGAGAGAACAAACCCTAAATGGTTGCACAAGTGCACCCCTAACCAATCCACAAAGTTCAAACACATCCAAATAATTAGGCAAGCAATGCATCACTAAAAAAATAGTTAGGAGGCTTCAAAAATGATGAAAAAATAGTCATGATATCAAGAAGGAAGTGGCTCAATATGCTCTAAAAGATTACCTAAGAATGTGTACAAAGGATGCTCAAACCATCTCAAACATTAGGCAAACACACAATCCATTGATCAAACAAGTTATGCATCAAGAAGCATTTCAAACATGAACCCAAAATACATAATCAAGACATCACATGAACATTTAATTGCCCTACATACACGTGTCTAAGTGTGTGCAAAAAATTGGATCAAGAATCAATTGAAAAGATCATGAATCAAAGCATTAGTTCAAAGACTATGTCAAATAGACACGTCACATAATAAAATCAAAATAGAATATCAAAATAAAATAAAAATAAAAATAAAAATTATGAAAAATAAAATAAGACTTCAAAGTATTTAAGAAATATTTTTGTGAAATTTTTAGATATTTGAAACTATTAAAATAAAATCAGAACATAAAATAGTAAGAAAAAAAGCAAAAAAAAAAGAAAAAAGAAATAGAATGGTGGGGGTGCAATAGCAAAGTAGGTTAACAAATGATTTCAGTTTAAAGCGCAATTGGGCCAAAAGAAAGGGTGTGCCAATAGCAAGAATGCCAAGGTCCATGTCAAATAACCCAGCAAACACTCAAAAAATGAAACACATCGTTTCATTAATCAAAGATGGCGTCCACCTCATGTCACGCACGCGCCACACCACCAAAGTCAAAAGGGTCAAAAGGCCACACAGGATAAACACATCAGACGTTGGAGCTGAGTCTGCTCCGGTCGTCTTCTCTGGCTAGACTTCATAAAAATTAAAACCTACTGCATCATTTGAAGATAATTTCATGAGGAATTATAATATAACATTAGATTTTCAAAAAGGTATCTTTAACATCATAAAATCAGTGCACAAAAATTTGAATCACAAACTAAAAGTTGCTTAAACAAACACAACAAGCATTCAAACATGGTTTACACATGGTAGGGCCTCAGATGACAACCAATATCAACCTAAATCTGTGCCTAAAATGAGAGATTCGAAATGAAGAAACTTACCTAATAGAGCAATTTCGTTGGTCCTTCAAATGGTGCTCAAGCTTCAGATTAAGACCTCCAATAAGCTCTTTATACTTCACTTAGTAGGAATCAAGCAAGAAATCAACAGAAACTCCAAAGATTTTGCATATTCGAAGTGAGAGAATTTTTTAGGAATTTGAGATATTTCTAACTCTCTCTGCAACAAATAACCTCTCTCCCACATTTAGGGTTTGCATGGGATTAAATAAAAGCGGGTGTAGGACTTGTTTGGAAGGCCCGTGAAGTGTGAAATAGCTTATTTGCAAACTTTGCCCAAAAAACCAAAAATGATGCACATATGGGTTTGCCCTCATTCTCATGTCATTTGGTGTCAACATTAAGTACCAATGAGGGTGAGGAAACGAATAATGGTGATTAGGAGTAAAAGAAATGGATTTGTGAGGTGATATTGCAATTTTTAAGTTTGCATGAAACTTTGAATTTGGTGCATTTGTGTAGTACATGGCTTGTTCACTTTAGGAAATATGTGATGATGATGTTGTGCTACCAAATAGAGAAACAAGACCATTTCAAACTGTGGCTTGAAAAACAAGAAAACTAACTCATGTCACATAATCATGTGTGTTTGTTCATTTTTTCCTAACTTGCATAACAAGATACCAAATGAAATGAAATTTGAGGTCACGATGAAGGCAAGATCATGAGGTGCAACTTTCATGTTGTAGGTAACTTGAATGAAGCCTAAAAGTTCATGAATTTTGGCCTTGAAGTGAATGACCAAAACTAGGTCATTTGAAAATGACATTGCTTTAGAAAGATCATAACTTGAGTTCTACATATGAAAATGGTAAGCTTTTGCACTTTTTGAAAAGCTTAGATGATGAAGAACAACTCTTATGTTGAAAATATTTTGAAGAAAGGCTTGGATCCATGTGAAATTTGTCCTAAAAGTTAGTTACTTTTGTTTGATTCTAAGTCTTGGAATGTGTAAATCTAATGAATGAGTTCTTTGCATCAACTTTTATATGTTTTCCTGCTCCAAAGATTTGGAAACTCATTGACTAATTCACTGAAATCCAACATACTGAATCTCTTTGCAACAAAATACCGGAGCAAACTATCCACTTATTGTATTTAAGGATGGCAAAAAAGCCCGTTGCCCGCGGGTATCCGCGGATATAATCTGTCACTGATACAATGTGAATAGCTTAATGGACATCCATGGATAAAATAAATGGATATTTAAATATTCGTTATTTAATGGATGTGGATACGGGTTTAATGATATCAGTACCCGCATATATCCATACCCGTTAATAAATTATAAAAAGTATTTAAATATTTTTAATTTATTATAGACGTCATTACATCTTCCAAAATATGAATGTTAAGCAAGGAATGCATAATATGGAATTTTGTAATGATTGATGAAAACTATTTGCATTATTACTTTTTGTTTTATTTAAACAATTATTATATGGTATGATGAATTTTATTTTGTTAAAAATGAAATGTATGGATATTATGTTTGAATGTTATTATGTTTTAGTGAAAAAAGAATGAAAATAATATGATGAAATTTAGTTGTTAAATCGAGAGCGAAAAAATATATTTTTAAAAAATAATTTTAGACAAAAAAAATTATTCATGGATATCTGTAAATATCCGTGGATACCTTAAAACCCGTGGATTACCCGCTTAACTGATATTCACATGAATATGGGACAGATACGGATATCATATTTATCCAACGGAGCAGACACGAATATCATACTATCCGCCCCCTGGATATCAATTTACATCCCTAATTGTATTTCACAATTACATATTCTATTATTAATTTAAACCGTGGTTACAATTACAATGAAGAAACTACTTATTCATTCTAAAGTATATGTGAAATTTCAAGAAATGTATTATCTTGTTTAAAAACAATTATGCTACACTTGGTCCTCTAAAATTATGAATAACATCATCGATCTTACCCAAGAGTCTTCCATTTACACTTATTTAGTCTTCAAAAAGAATATAAACAACATCAAATAAGTCTTTAAAATATCACTACAATTTTACCACTAAATTTTAAAGCAATATCAAATATTTATACAATAAAAGCCAAAACTGATGGCATGAATGATACAATTTCTTTGATATTTTCAATTTAAAAGTCCAAAATAAACATTCACTCTTACACAAATAACTCATGCACGATCTTATATAAAATGGGAAAAAAAGATATAAATGAAATTTAAATATTAAATATATTACAAACAATAACTGATTTAGGCCACATTAATCAATGATACAAATAAATCACAGTCAACAATAATGTTGTAGGAAAAATAAAAAACTCAAACAACTTAAAAATTGAACACACATGTGCTTCAATATGACACACATTCATAAATTACAAATGAAAAACCTCAAATAACATAAACAAACTTTAACACACACATTAATGGTTGGAATATATAGTACTTAGATTTCATGAACTTTTGAAGTACTTATGGCTTAGGGCCAGATGGAACAATAGGCAACTGTGGCTTAGGAATCTCAGGAATCTCAGGAACCTTAGGGACAGTTGGTACAAACAGGGACATCAGGGATTGGAACAATTGGCAATGTAGGTACAACAGGGACATCAGGGATTGGAACAATTGGCAATGTAGGTAGTGTTGGCAGAGTAGGTACTGCTAGGTTTGGCAATTCAACTTTGGAAACTTGATGCATGCTTAGAAGGTTACGTGCTCCTTCAGTATTTGTCATTGATGAAAAAGTTATGAGTAGAACAAGTGGTATCATGAATGATACATTCATGGAAGCCATTTTTTTGAGGTAGAGAGATGAATATTAGTTTGGTGTGTTTGAGGTAATGGTTTATGTGTGTTATGGCCTTTTATAGACAAGTTTTGTGTATCATGTGATTCTGAGGATTTGGTACTGTGTGGTTTAAGATATTTTTTGGCTTGATATACAATTTCTTTTTAGCTTTGAAAAAACATATTTATTGACAAAACGAATTAATGTATCCTCTTTAAATATGTCTTTGTAGAGATTTAGGGTTAAAACCTTGTAACAGTCTGTCTAATTCACACATTTAATTAGCATTATTGCATTGGGTCCCAAGACAACACATGTCTAAAATAAATTAAACGCGTCAATAAATATTTAATAAATTTATGTTTTTTTCACAATTTTGTATATTTAATAAATATTGATTAAACAAATTCTATCAGGAAGCTAAAATTCTAAGTTTTTTATTTTGAAACTACATTTTATATATATATATATATATCATCGACATGGTACCACAGACAAGGTTCCAAAAGACCTAGCTCATACTTTGGATTTTAGTCATATGATTGAAGGAAGTAATGCCAAAGTCTACAACTATTATAATTTGTTTTAGCAAATAATTTACATAGAAGTTTTTCTTTAAGTTAAAATTTATTTTAGAAAAAGAATAAAAATTTACTTTTTTTTAAAAAAAGTGAAAAGAAAAGAAGAATAAAAAAAGTTCTTCAAATTTTAGTAAAGGTTTTCTACCCTATAAACAAATATTATGTGGATATTTTTTCTATATTTATGTTTTAAAAATCAGTTTTATAAATACTCTTGACATCACATGAAGTAGAATAACTTTACAAATATTGGTTTTGTATGTTTAATTACACATTTACACTAAAGTGTAACTAAACAAGTTGAGTAATGGAGCATGTACCTCAACATTAACTGATTACAATGAAGTTTCAAAGATAAGAACTTAGGACAGCAGGTAGCAATAAGCCAATAAAGATAAGAACTCATTGGCTCTTGTTTCTATTTTAGATGTTGAGAACATGAAAACTTTTGTCATATCTAAGATGAGTTGTCTTGTTATGGACAAATTCAATATGTGGCCTGTGTTCAAGTTATATTATCATGATGCATATTTTAAATTTTTATAGTTACATTTCTTAGCCAGATACATTTGCTGTGAATTATTTTCATTTTAAAATTGATACAAAGATATGCTATATAACATGAAATTTTATACTATTCAAGTGAATATTTTACCATTAACCAATGAAAAGTGAAGTCGATCATTTAAAAGGTTACAAAGTCAAACTTTTATTAATGAGTTGATACTTCAAACCCGAAAACAGAAAGAAGGGTCACTGAGTGAGAGACGTGTTAAAACTCATGCTAAACAATCAAAAGCATTGAAATCATTAAAGGAAATTAATGTTAAAGCTTCTCATTGCCCAAAATCTCACTTGATACAAGAGTGTGGTTGCTTATATAATAAGCAACTGTAACTAACCACTAACTAATCGATAAATAACTTGAAATTTGTTACTTTTCAGTTTTGATTCTCTATCAACTATCTTAGTTACACTCTCATCTTCTCCATTACATTTAAGTAGAGAAACCATTGACATTCACAAGCTGTTTCGTCCAATGCTTTATACTCTACCTCTAATGATGGTCGAGACACCAAAACTTATTTCTTTCTTTTCCAGCTAATAAGGGATTTGGCAAGAAAGAAACAAATGCATATGATGGATTTGCGTGTGTCAGGGCATGCCCCTAGTCAGATTCAGAGAAGCCTTTGAAGCGCAATATAGAGGATAATCTAAAGAGTAAGCATTGACCTGGATTATTTGTGAGGTATCTTAACACATGTCGACTAGCTAGCATATGTTTGTTAGTAGGAGCATCAAGGAATTGGTTGAGTTTACTTACTACATAAGCTATCTCAAGCTTGGAGCGAGTGAGATACAATAATCTTCCTGTGAGATATTTGATTGAATTCTAGTATGAAATTAAGCATGAGGTCGAAGTCTGTTAGCATGTTGTTGTCGCGAGTAATACGTGTTGTAGTCGAAGTTTGTTCTAACATGCATTAGTCAATATTACTAGGTTTGTTAGCCTGTTGAATTGGGCTTGCTTATAAGCCCAATTGTTTAAGTTAGCTTGTAATGGGTAATTGTTAAAAAAAACCATTAGGTTAGTGTGCTAATTTACTTATAAATAACATGCTAGTCTCTTATCTTGGGATAAGGAAAAATAGGAAGATAAAATCCTAATTCAAGAGAGAGAGGTTATTTGTTATTCTTGTATACTTATAATCTTGGTTGATAGAGAAATGAAAGAATACCCGTTTATAACCAGTCCTTGTTGTTTTCCCTTGTTTTCTTTGTTAACCCTAACCCTTGTGTGTTTCTTGTCTATAAAGAAACCGTTTATATTTTGTTTCAAGGCATTCTAATCACAACAAATTGGTGCGGTGAGCATGGAGAAGATGCCTTCAAAAAAGTATGAGATTGAAAAGTTTACCGGAGAGAACGAATTTGGTCTGTGGCGCTTGAAAATAAAAGTCCTACTAGTTCAGCAAGGTTGTTTGGAAGCATTGAAGGGAAAGGCAGTCATGGACGTTGCGTTAACAATAAAAAAAAAGACGACCATGATTGAGAAAACCCACAGCGCAATATTATTGAACCTTGGTGATAAGGTTCTTTGATAGGTATCAAAAGAGACTACAGCATCGGGATTATGGGTGAAACTTGAAAGTTTGTACATGACCAAATCTCTGGTGAATCGACTATACCTGAAGCAAACTTGGTAAATGGAAAAGCTTACATATATTTCTCTTTATTTGAGAATTCACACTTTTTACAACTACGATAAGGATGCTCCTCAGGAATGACTTCCCCAGTGAGTCTCATCACACAAGTTTACTCCCGTCAAGTGACATCTCCCCGAAGAAGTCGAAGAAGTTTATCACAATAGTCTCTCTTTATTGGAGAAGACATGCATTATAATTCAACCGGCTCACATTTTTCTGAAGATCCCCGGTGAAGCTTTACAACCTCCATTACATCTACAAATTACATTTACAGTTCTACAACAACAGATTACATCTACAGATTACATCAACATTTACAATTTACAAAATCCTACAATTTACAAAGTACTACAAATTACAACAATTCTACAATCTATAGAATTTTCAAACATTTCGAGTAGAGACTGAGACCCACCCATAGCACCCATACTATGACGCTCGGGGAAGTTCTACATCAGAGACTGAGACCAGCTCATAGCATCCCATACTATGACGCTCGGGGAGGTTCTACATTAGAGACTGAGACCAGCTCATGGTTCCCATACCATGATGCTCGGGGAAGTTCTACAACTACATCAACATTTACATCAAAGACAATTACAGTCTACAACGACAATCATTCAAACATCTTACAGTTCCTGGTTAATCTCGGCAGTAGACTACCAGAAGACCTCGGCAGTAGGTAGACATATTTCATTTCCTGGTTAATCTCGGTAGTAGATTCCCAGAAGACCTCGGCAGTAGGTAGACATATTTCATTTCCTGGTTAATCTCGGCAGTAGATTCCCAGAAGACCTCGGCAGTAGGTAGACATATTTCAGTTCCTGGTTAATCTCGGCAGTAGGTAGACATATTTCATTTCCTGGTTAATCTCGGCAGTAGATTCCCAGAAGACTTCGTCAGAGGTATTTCTCCAACAGACTTCAACACAAAATCTCGGCAGTAGATTCCTTACAGATTTCAACAATAAATACCTTGGCAAAAGTATTCCCTATTACATTTACAAGTCTCGGTAGTAGACTTCTCCAGCTGATATCTTGAAATCATTACATTTTGACCTATACAGTAGGTTCTTCAAGTGGTTCTCTCACCGAGTTCTTCACAACATATTTACAGACACTTTGTAATTGCCAATCTTTCCTCGTGGAGTCTCGCTTTGTTGAGCCTGTTCTTCCCGTGTGTCATGTCTAGCTTTTCCCCTGTGGCGCCATTTCTCCACAGGACTCTCTGTCTTGCATTCTCATTTGCATATCATTTGCATTCGGTGGCTTCTTAGGGCCAAAAATTCGTGCAATGTTTGTATTTAAGTCCCTCCTATCTCGTCGAGACGGAAATTTCGATCTCCGTATCTCCGAATAGGAGTAACTTAAATAGGGGCATCTGTTGCACCCTAATTTTTTACCTTAAGATCCCACCTCCTCGTTTTTTTTTCTCATTATGCTTTCTTACAGGTTTTCATTATGCTTTTGTTTATGTGTTTATCGTGGCTAACAAGTGGGTGCAGGTACCTGAATTTCAAATGCAGTTGAGGCTCACTCTTAGGGACAAGCATTTCTGAGCACGTCCATTTGTTTCTAACCAGAAGTGGTTCTAAGGTTTTTATTGTGACCTTAAATCCATTTCTTTGTTTCGTTTGCATTCAAAGTTCAAGATTCACAAAATCGTGGTTTGATAAAGATGATCATAATGCCTCCACCATCCAAATATACCATCTTTGAGCTCAAAGCTATAGGTTGATAATTCACTTTAAGATTAATTCACTTTAAGATCAATCGTTATTGAAATTCGTCAGGAGCTCAAAAACATGAAATTTAGGTTACACAAGGAAAGGGGTTCTTATGTGTTTTTTTTCCATCAATTTTACTTCCAAGGATCAGGGCCCACTTTGTC
This sequence comes from Lathyrus sativus, assembly GCA_963859935.3. Taxonomy (NCBI): domain Eukaryota; kingdom Viridiplantae; phylum Streptophyta; class Magnoliopsida; order Fabales; family Fabaceae; genus Lathyrus; species Lathyrus sativus. The sequence goes on along the minus strand of CAWUDS030005817.1, from coordinate 36,752 downwards.
TCTCACAAAGACCCAATTTGAAATTGCTAGAACTCAAGTCCAGGTTTCCGTATGGGTTTAAATACTCAACTTTGGATTTTACAATTTAAGGTGATGCCTGAATTTAATTAAAACTCTTTGGATTCGTGACAAATATTTAAAGGTTTTTGTCGCCATTCTAAATTCTTGGGCTCTCTTTTAAAAGAAGGAAACTCCAAGAGGATATACCTTTTTATTACAAAACTCATGGCTTGATTTGCAAGTTCGCAAACTAAGTGTGGAATCACTTTTGTTATTTAGTCCACGATCCTACATGTTGGAAGAAAACTTGTTCATTGACAATCAAATAAAGGCATGGAGGTGCCTAGGCACAAAAGGTAAGCCATGTGATACCACCTATCATTTTGTACCACAGACATTTGAATACTCAACAACCGCATACAACTGTACTGCATTCACAAATGGTGAGAAAATGAATTTGATACAAATACAAAGTTTAGGTGTTCTGGGCTACAAATCTCTTTATGAAAAGCCATGATACAAGTAGACTTTAGCTTCCTCCTAAATTTGTTACATCCTCTGCCGGTGACAATATCAGACTTCTATCAATGCGCCACAGGAGCACCCTTAGAGTTTACCAGCCTCAAAGCCCGTCACAGTTCCATAATCATGGCATAGCAATAGCGTCAAGCTGGACGTACACCTCTAAAACCGCAAGCCTGTCACGACAATACTTTCAAAGTCAGTTCCTTTATTCGGGATGAACATCCTAAAAGAGCATCCACAAGGATTTAATATGATGAGAAGAAGTTTACCGTGTTGTGAAAAGCAAGGACTCCCTCACTTCCGCTCCGTGAATTATGAAACCATGTTAACAGCCGAGCCTATCTAGGTGTGGGATTGGCTACACCGAGTATGGAGAGGTGAGAACTCCCAGCAAATCTGTAAAGTGCAGATTTCGGATTGAAGAACTTTCCCCTTTTGACAGCTCCCTGTTTCTTCAAAGCCTACAACAATGCGTAAAGAACAGAGCCAGCAACTTGCTTCACGATCATAGCTACACTTAAGTTTGTCCCGTTTAGCAGCATGTAAGGGGAAGGTGATTGGGCTTACGCACTTGCCTTGAACTAACCTGCAGCGAGAGAGGACGGTCAATTTTAAACTTCCAACTAAGTCAGAGAAAAGGCAAGAAATACGCGAAGCGATTACAACAAGTACCTACCTGTCGGATTCACCCAGAATTCACCGTTGATTGAAGCCAAAAACAAAAATGAGAAGGTAACCGATCCAAGTGGTATTCATTGTCAGAACTTACTCAACTTCGAAATTTGCGGGAACCAAGAAGTTCTCTTTAGAAATCCGCTTCAAGACCTATCCCTACTTACACCATGACGTCGTTTCGACCTGTGGTACGAGCTTCTCCACGCCACCGTTCACCCGGAGTTAAACCTGCGTCAAACAAATTAAGAAAGAGCGTCAGACCATCAGGTTATGTTAATCCTATTCCATCCGCACATAGAACTGCTCATGAGCAAGTTACCTACTGGTAGTACAAGCAACAATCCACTTTTCTTTCTCCAAGCACATCGGTAACTACAATTAAGAGCAACAACCGCCGACAGCGTCGCGCCATTCGCATCCGCTGCAACAAAACCATCATTATTATTAGAAGATTTTAAGCAACTATGACTAAGAACAGAAGAGGACTTATTATAGTCATTTCACAACACTTATAATAACTCGTTGCATACGATTATTTTGGGACTAAAACATGCTATGAAACTGGTCCAACTGGATTATGTTCTGATGAAGTTTCATATTTTACATTATTTTCGGTTTCTTCTTATGCAAATTACTCAAAGATGAGGGTGTACTTGGCCCTGAGTTACCCGAAATAGACATGGTGACTCAAGTATGCCAAAGTTCTCTTCACAAAGCGAGTTTTTGAAACAACCAGCTTTTGATTCTCTGCCTGTGGATATTGATAAACATGTTATCAATGTTGAACCAAAAATAAAGGAAACATTTAATCGCTTACTATCTGAAATGGCATGGCCTGTTTTTCTGCAAAGCATCTGGTAAAAGGAAAGGAATTCGTTACAACTTCTGCCAGGTGACAGCAATCATGATCTTATTACGAGCATTAGTTATACCTGGGAGGAATTGACAGAACATATCTCTCAGTCAGTGAGACCGGTCGAAACACCACTTCATTTAAATCCAACATTGGCCTACATGAAAACAAGAGAAAGCACTATAATGCAGAAGTTTTATGATCCAGTTGCGGGACAAATTTCACCGAATGGAAGGTATTTGAGAAGCCACCTCGGTCTGATGCAGCAGGAACCCATCATCTTCTCAACAACCATAAGAGAAACATTATGTACGCAAGGCACAATGCCAGTGAAGCTGAAACGAAAGAAGCAGCAAGAATAGCAAATGCTCACCATTTTATTAGCAGTTTGCCTCACGGTTATGAAACTCATGTTGGGATAAGAGATGAAGCAAGTTCGTCAATTGAATCTGAGTCAAGCCCAGCTTTGGCCCAAGAGATAACGATTATCACCTTTCCTTCCAAGACAGCTACCAACCTGTTTTCTGTAAAGAAGGGAATTACATTAAGACATGATTGAACGAATTTAATTAACTTCCCAAAACAGAACAGAACGAAAACGGAATTGATTCAAATTCCTCAGGAAAGAATCATTACCATCAATTCGTTCCCAAACAATCCTCAAACATGCCCCGCCGGATTTGGAAACTTCATCATGCCTCTTCAATTCACATTACTCCCCCACAGTCCTATATAAAATCGAAACAGATGAATGATTATCAAGAGAAAAAAACCCGATACAGAAACCACAAATTCAAACAGTCACAAATCCACCCCTAAAAATTCCACGAATCCACAAATTCAGAAACCCCAAATCAAAAACCCCTGAAAGCATAAAATTCAAAAGAAAGAAACTTATCTCAAAGATACATCATGAAGCCCCTTCAGCAAACCTAATCGTATCCCCTCCACAATAGCATCCGTCACAAAAACCTCGTCATCACAAATCACCCATTGTCAGAACCTGCGTAGCCGCTTTAAACCGTAGGTTGCTTTGTTTAACTAATATCGATGTTCTTTGGTGTTGTGGATCATTTTATGTAGGGAATCGAGATGAAAGAAGAAAAAGCTAGTCAACCGAAGGGAGAAGAATCGAAAATGAGGAGAAAGGGAATAAGAAACGATGAGCGGAATAGAAGAGAGACGGAGGAGTCGAGAAAGAGAGGAGCGGCGCTTGAGAAGGGGGAAAGAGATGGGTCTTAGGGTTTCATGCTTTTTTTCTCAATTTCGTTTTGTAATATAATCACGTGCCCGCACCCACACACGATTACCATGCACCATCATAATCACGGCCCTCCGATTCACATCATACGCACCACAACATTCCACACCGTGCACCCTCTCCAGTGAAACCCATAGGATCAGCTCGCCTCCCTTAAACTGTCGTTAATCTCACCTAATAATCATTTTAATTCTTAATCGGTTTAATTAACATAATAATCACTCATTTTATATTATTAATATTTAATTTGATTAATTAACCAGTAACTTTAATCAACCGTTTTTTATCTTTTTAAATTAACCATTTTAATTAATCCTTTTTTCTTTTTTCTTTCTTTAACTCTTTAACTTAATTTATCTAACATTTTTCTTATCCACTTTCTATTTAATTTAGTCATTAATCTCAATAACCTTTTTATATAATATTTAATTTACTCATTTTTTTAATAAAAAATCTCTACTTCATTTTATTCAACTCTTATTTATTTAAAATCTATTTAATAATAACTAAAAACTCTTTTATGAAAAAAAAAAAACTTTTTAATTTAATATGTTATAATAACAATTTTTATTTAAGGACAAACCTCTTCACATTTAAATTAATTTTATTTAATAAGGTAAAAATAAAACCACTTAGATATTTAGACTTTTTTTAAAACCACTTCTTAAAATTTAATTAACCGTCTAACCTTTTACTAGAACACGTAGCTAATATAATTAATACCACCTTTTTATAAAATCAACCTCACCAAATTAATTAACATTTCCCATAAAATTAAAATCACTTATAGTTTTTATATAACAATATTAATCACGTTTAAAATCAATCCCACGAATAAACTAAGATAACCTTCACCTAAAAACAATCAACATCGTAATGTAATTCAATCACGTACGCTTACACCTCACACTCACGATTCACTTTCACGCACTTAGCGCTATCATGCGTATGTGTATGGTTTACTTTCCGCAATTTATTTTACAAGCAATTTATATTACCACATTTATATTCACGCATCGCATTACGTCCAAAGGAAAAACCTACACATGATTCAACAATTGTGTGTAGTGCATCTCATTTGCATCATATTCTCCACGATCCTTGACCTCATTCAAGTTGATCGCTCAAGATAGATCCTACCCCCATAGGTAAAACTCTTTTACAACATAGAAACAAATAATACAACTCAAAACAACAAATGTTCAAACACAATAGAGAAAAGATGCCAAGTCATCTTAAGCGAGATAGAATCTCCATCCCACAACAATACAATCAATACCATAGGAACTTTGCCTTAAGAGAGATAAAGATGTACCTCGTCGATCCCTATCCGAGTATGTAAGTCCTTCTCTTAAGACGATACAAAGACTATTTTCCTACAATTTGTGGCGGTTAAATCTCCCTTAAAATGATAACACATCTCTTCTCCTAAAACCAATCAATCAACTATCCTAAACTCGTAGGAACTTTGACCACAGTCAAAGAACTCCTCTAACCCTTTAGGGGAACTATAAATACTCTGATTCCACTCCCGTAAGGATATGTAGGCATAAGATGCGACATCTTATCGAGTATACTTAGATATAAACCCCTAGGTCTTTTAACCATTAAGCAGATAAACACTTAGCAATAAACAAACATAAAACAAGAGGTTCCTGTAGAGTACTACAGAAACTTATGATGCTAGTACCTTCCCTAAGTTTAACCAACCCCCAAACCTATAACTCTCTAAACCTTGCATTTGCATTGCATTATGGGAATTTCGATTTTTATCCCTTCCTTTGGACAAATCAAAGTTCGGTTGCAAAATGAATTAAAGATTCAAACTAATCAATAGTTTGATATCCGATTTTCACCGCGACACTAAGGAATTGAACGAACGAAAGGAGCATAAACCTTTGACGGCGGGCGAAGGTTTGGCCGTTAAGGAAAAATTCTTGTGAAAGGATGGTAAGTTCGACAAGAAGAAAGGTAAAAGTTAGCAGAAGTCTTATAGTGGCAAAACATCTAGTATTCGATGTTATCACTGTAAGAAGGAGGGTCACACAAGAAAGGTGTGTCCTAAACGCCTGAAAGATCATGGAGGCAAGGATAATGGCAACGCAGCCATTGCTCAAGATGATTTCGACTCATCTAATGTCCTTGTGGCTTCAAGTGGCGACTCAAGAAAATAGTGGATTATGGATTCAGGTTGCACTTGGCACATGACTTCAAATAGAGAATTGTTCGAGGAGCTATATGATCAAGATGGTGAATCGATGCTACTGAGAAACAACAAATCTTGCAAAATTGGAGGTATTGGATCTGTGAGATTCAAGCTCCATGATGAGTCAATAAGGTTATTGACTGAAGTCAGGTATATACCTGATTTGAAGAGAAATTTGATTTCTCTTAGTGAATTCTACAGGAAGGGATGTGTTTTTCAAGGAGAGAAAAGTATCCTAAGAGTCGTGAAGGGGTCGAAGGAAGTCTTGAGAGGCATGAAGAAACAAGGTTTGTATACCCTTGAGGCTGAGGTTTTAAGTGGTTCGACAAATGTTTCATCCATGAAACATGTGTCGAAGACAGAATTGTGGCACATAAGATTGAGCCATGTCAGTGAAAGAGGTTTGGTCGAATTGGGGAAGCAAAACCTACTAGGAGGTGACAAAGTCGAAAAGTTGAAGTTTTGTGAATCTTGTGTATTTGGTAAATCCTGTATGGCAAAGTTTAACAAAGGAAAGCAAAGAACACATGGATCCCTTGATTACATTCATGCTGATCTTTGAGGGCCTACAAGGAGTCCTTCACACTCAGGTGGAAGGTATTTTCTATCCATCTTTGATGACTATTTCATAAAGTTATGGGTATTCATCCAGAAGACGAAAGGTGAAAATTTTGAGAATTTAAAAAGTTGGAAGGTTATAGTCGAAACTCAAACTGGCAGAAAGGTTAAGAGGTTGAGAAAGAACGACAATGGCCTTGAGTTCTACAACGAAGCGTTCGACTATTACTGTGTTGATTTTGGGATTGCAAGGCATAAGATTGTAGCAGGTACTCCTCAATAAAATGGCTTAGCTGAGAGATTCAATCGAACAATCCTTGAAAGGGTTAGATGTGTAACGCCCGTTTTCAATTAAATTTAGTTATGACTTTACCGTGTTTCGTTGTGTTGTATTCGTATTTGAAAATGTGTTTGTTTCGAATAAAGGAATTGAATCTGTCAAATTTCGGGCAAAAGTGCAGAATCCCGTAGCAGTTTTAGGGAAAACTTCGAAAAATCATATCTCTTGATCCGTAAGTCGGCTTTAGTCCCCGTTCGAAGCGTTGGAAAGCTTAAGAAATGTTCTGTCTAAGAAAAATGACATTTTACTGATGTGATGGTCGTCACAGGCATGTGACGGTCGTCACGGTCGTGACGGTCGTCACGATCGTGACGCTCGTCAGGAACTTGTTACGATCGTCATAGTAATAAAATCCAGAGAATTGGAACGTGGGGAATTTTAGTACGGTTATTCCACATTTCACTTACTCTCATTTTGTCGGTTTTTGGAAAAGAAAAACATAACTAAAAAGAAAGTATCATAGCTGAGAGAAGGGGAGAACGGAAGAATCATCGATCGGTGAAAATTGGAAGAGAAATTGCAGGAGAGTTACCGTAAACCAGAACCATAATCGGAAGCGTGGAATTGGCCTCTATTCTAAGGTAAGGGTGGGGTTCAATTCTATAACTATGGGTATGATCGAATTCATGTGGGGAATCGAGTCATAGGTATAGTTTTCGTTAATCGATAAACGTTAAGGAAAAGGTTTCCCTAATGGGACAAGATTTCTATGTAGGAATGAATGTGTTATGTAGTTATTAGTGCAATGCTCTAAGGTTTTCCTTATGGGCAAATACGTAGAACGAATATGCTATACGGTTATTCGTACAACGCTCTAATGGTTTTCCCTAATGGGCCAAAAAGGACAGTTACCTGGTTGTGATTGATTTGTAATTAATTATGTGAGAAGATGTCGTAATGTTGTTATTACGATAAGATGTTAAAGATTAATTGTTGAACTGATGTTGATGTTATACCTGTATAGGAATAGTCGTTTTGTATGAACACTTTGAGTTCCTATTTGTTGGTACGATGTTGTAATGTTCCTTTACATGAACAGTCGTAAATGTTGAAATTATGTTGTTATTGTTCTCGTATGTGAACGGGAAGAAAGTGATGGTTGTATGAGTTGTATGATGTTGTGATGCTATGTTATGGACATTCTGGTTGTAGGCTTAATGCCTTGTTATATGGTTGTTATGGTTGTGTTGTAGTCCATAATAGATGCATTTCATGGCATGTCATTTGTCCTGGATTGGCGACGGTTGTGCCTGTATTGGCGTTATTTGGAGTGTTGGCTCCTAGATGGGTTCGGGGTGTTGGCCCTGTCCCGAGTTTTAGAGTGTTGGCTCCTAGATGGGTTCAGGGTGTTGGCCCTGTCCCGAGTTTTGGAGTGTTGGCTCCTAGATGGGTTTGGGGTGTTGGCTCCTATCCCGAGTTTTGGAGTGTTGGCTCCTAAATGGTACCACATGCATATGCATAGTTGAGTTGCATTGATTGAGTCACATAAAGTTGGATGATTATGTTGGTTGTAGGTTGTGGTGGCATACGTGAGATATGGTTTTGCTTGTAGATGATTGTTTCTGATATTTATAAGTTTGTGAAGATTATATTGCTGTGATACGATTTCTAATATGACTTCTATCATGCCTTATGTTATATTGTTGATATCTCACCCCTTTACGTTGTATGTTACCTCCTCTGGTGGTAATTTGCAGGTAGTTCGGAATGAAGTTCCGCTTTGTCGATTAAGTTATCGTTAGTCGCTCTGATACGTAGCACTCTTGGGGGGATGAACGATTGTAGTCATTGTTTTATTTATCTTCTTGTTGCTGCATTTTACTAAATGTTTTCATTGCATTGGGTGCCTTTGTTAATGCACCGAATATTGGTTGTACGCACTAAGCCGGAGAATCGGTAGTGCTGAATTTTGATGGAAAACTAGTTGTTTTAATGAATATATGTAAGCTGAAGTACTTGCTGAATTTTAATGGAGTTTTGTTTGTGATTTATGGTATTACGTTGATTATCATAAATGTTGAAAGTGCATGATGTTCCGCTGCAAATGAATATATTGCTATGTGATTAAGATGTTATATGAGTTGTTATTAGATGTTCATCCAAGATTATGTGCTATGTATCATCACTAAATGCATGTTGTCCAATTAAATGGTAAAATGTATGTTTTTGTAAGTTGAATATGTGACACCTCTGTTGCATCTCAGTTCTTGTGCGTGTGACGGTCGTCACGACTCCATGACGGTCGTCATGCCTGCAAAATTCGTGCACTCTAATTTTGATTTATTTTAAATATGCGTTGGGTTAGAATGGGGTGTTACATTAGTGGTATCAGAGCAGGTCGGTCCGTCCGGCCAAGTTGTCTAATGTTGTGTATTCCCTGGTATGCGACATGTGTGTGAAAACACTGTCGGTACATGTTTTATTATGGAACCTTTATCTGCATGAGTGAGAATGATTCAAGTGGGGGAGAAGTTGTGCTTCTCCAGGATGCTGCAAGTGTGGAGTTGTAACTCAGTATGAAGTTGAACGCTCTTATGGTTTGGTAAATATGGTTTATACCCCATCATGAATTTCGACTGTCTGTTGACAAATTGAGGAACTGATCATCCTTAATTTCTTGTTAATAGTAGACGGGATTGTGTTGGATGGGATAGACGTGTCTTGCGAGCTTAGGTGGCGTGAGCAGTGAATTGGTTGGAGTGGAGCTAAGTGCTCAAGAATTGTTTTGATGAGTCGGTCGATGTAAGAAGGTGCAGAGATGTGTATTTTAATTGGAATTTCGAGAGTTGATGGGAGTAAGAAGTTGGTGGTTTTCCAATTAAGTATACTTGTCCGGAAGTTCATGAGGAGGGACGTGAATTACTACCGGGATGTGAAGTGAAGCTTATACATCGACTTCGTTCTTGGAACTAGTTCGTTGTTGGTGGTCGAAGTTGTATTGCATTGGGAGATATGTTAAAGGTAACTTCAGCGAGTTTAGTTATGCTTTAAGGCAACTTGAAGTACGTAAGAAGGATCATCTGACCAGTGTTCTAGAGTTGGTTGTTGTTGTAGTTGTGCTGGAGTTGGAGGCTAAAATCGTGTAATCTGTGATTTTGTGAGGAATCGATGTTTTACTGACGAAAGTCGGATTAGATTTCGTAGTTGTATCGGGTAATGTTAAGTCGTGATTGAGTATGCTCGTTTTATCAAATTTGGTTGATTTTGTAAGTTTTTGCATTTTTGGAGATTTGAAGGTTTAAGATTCGGATTGAAATCGGACGTCGTAGAAATCGTGTTTAATGGTTCTAATCCAATGTTATATGTTAGGGGGGTATGCGTATGTGTTTGTTTTGAAGAAAAGAATTGAATCGGTCGAATTTTCGGGTAAAAAATGCAGAATTCCTGTAGCAGATTTTGAGCAAAATTCTGGTTTTTCGGAAAACTTTGAAAATTCATAACTCTTGAACCGTGTGTCGGTTTTGACTCCCGTTCAAAGTGATGGGAAGCTAACAAGATGCTATTTCTGGGAAAAATAGTTTTTATGACAGTGGATGATCCAATTGTAGCAGAAAATTCAAAACGCGTCATTTTGGCAATTTTACCGTCGTGAACGGGTGCGGTTGATGTGTTATCATACTGTATGTTTTCAGTATATAACGTGGTAGCTAATGCTTTGATTTGAAAACCTTTCCTATACCGATGATGATGGTGAAACGAGTTAGAACTGATTGAGCAGTTGGTGATGTGAGTTGGTCGGTGAAGAGACTTCTTATGGAGTTAAGCCTTGTGTGTTAGACCTTACTGGTAGTATTTTTGAGGAGATTCAAGAAGGTCATAAATTTGGGTTGAGTTGATAGATTAGTTGAAGTTGATGAATCAAAGTCGAAGAGTTGATTTTCAAATTTGTGGAAGTGGTATCGCGATATGTCGTGATGGAGTTTGTGATTGACTTAGTTACGGAAACTAGTCTGATATTGAGAACTCCACATTGTATGTCTGTTTGGATGGTCGAGGAATTAATTTGATTGAGTGGTTTTGAGACTTGTGTCTGGTGTGTATTCTAAGGCAGCAGATTGTGAAGTCGAGTAGATGGTGGACAGTGATTTCTGGTGATTGTGAGAAGAGGTTGGGCGTGGAAAGCAATATTGGTGTACTTGAGGTTTAAAATATTTCAAGTTGAAACTATGCTGAATGGTTTCCTAAGTGTGAAATTGTTGTTTTACGTCGAATTCCAAGATCGCAGCTTTTTACAGAATTGAAATCGGACATACGGAAGTCGTTTAACGGTCGAAAATAGAAATCTGGACTGTCATGTTTGCCGAGAGATTTGCCTAGCGAAGTGTCCTGGGCAGAAAAATGTTGTGGAGTGGAGTAAGAATACTCTTGAAGAAGTGACTTGAGGTAGATGGAGTATCCATCCAAGTGCCATGAGGATGTGACCAAATTTAAGGATATTGTTTTGGTGGCCATCAATAGAGAGTCACAGGAGTAAGTTGAGTATTCATCCGGGAGCGACGAATATGTATAGTGATTTAAAGAATCTGTTTGGTGGTCTGATATGAAGCGTGATATAGCACGATTTATGTGTGCATGTTTGACTTGTCAGAAGTAGAAAGTTGAGCATCAGAAACCTGTTGGGTTGATGCAACCGTGAGAAATTCTAGAATGGATATTGGATAGTATTTCCATGGATTTTGTGACGGGTTTTCCAAAGAATTGGAAGGAATAAGATTCGAGTTGGGTGGTTATGAATGGATTAACAAGATTAACTCATTTTCTACCAATGAGGGAGAATCAGTCTATGCGAAAGCTAGCTGAGATGGGTATCGATGAAGTTGTGAAGTTGTATGAGGTGCCGTCGAATATTGTGTCAGATGGGAATCTGAGTTCTTCATTGAGATTTTAGGAGATTTTTGCAGACGTTTGAATGTCATGTCGAAGTTGGATTCTTTCTAGCATCCGTGGACGGATGGGCAGACAGAGAGAACTATTCAGTACGTAGAGGATTTGTTGAGTTGTGTTGATGTGTGTCCGGCGAGAGCATCGTACTCGGACCTGAGATTGTGTAAGAGACGACTGAAGAGATCAAAAGGATCCCAGATAAGACGTGTTTTCAGAGTTACGATAGTAACTGGTGTTGGCCAAGCTTAAGGTCTCGGAAACACCCACTATGTTCTGTCTATCTGTATCAGAGTGGCGCAGCGGAAGCATGGAGAAAGTAGCATGCTAGGCTGTTTTACCGCTGTCGCTTGTGGGAATTGCATGATGTGTTCATGTGTCCAAGCTGAGGAAGTACATTGGTTCAGATGGATAGTGTGCAAGTGAGCGATGATTTGATTGTTGAGGCATTGCTAGTTCAGGTTGATGGACGATAAGCAACTTCGAGGTAAAAGGATTCTTTGGTAGAGGTAATTTGGAAGATTAGGATGCGAAAGTCGTATCCGGAGTTGGTTGAATCGAGGTAATTTCGAGGACGAAATTCTTTTAAGTGGGGGAGAGTTGTAACGCCCGTTTTATTTCGATTAAATTTAGTTATGACTTTACCGTGTTTTGTCGTGTTGTATTCGTATTTGAAAATGTGTTTGTTTCGAATAAAGGAATTGAATCGGTCGAATTTCGGGCAAAAGTGCAGAATCCCGTAGCAGTTTTAGGGAAAACTTCGAAAAATCATATCTCTTGATCCGTAAGTCGGTTTTAGTCCCCGTTCGAAGCGTTGGAAAGCTTAAGAAATGTTATGTCTAAGAAAAATGACATTTTACTGATGTGACGGTCGTCACAGGCATGTGACGGTCGTCACGGTCGTGACGCTCGTCAGGAACTTGTTACGATCGTCATAGTAATAAAATCCAGAGAATTGGAACGTGGGGAATTTTAGTACGGTTATTACAAATTTCACTTACTCTCATTTTGTCGGTTTTTGGAAAAGAAAAACATAACTAAAAAGAAAGTATCGTAGCTGAGGGAAGGGGAGAACGGAAGAATCATCGATCAGTGAAAATTGGAAGAGAAATTGCAGGAGAGTTACCGTAAACCAGAACCGGAACTGGAAGCGTGGAATTGGCCTCTATTCTAAGGTAAGGGTGGGGTTCAATTCTATAACTATGGGTATGATCGAATTCATGTGCGGAATCGAGTCATAGGTATAGTTTTCGTTAATGGATAAACGTTAAGGAAAAGGTTTCCCTAATGGGACAAGATTTCTATGTAGGAATGAATGTGTTATGTAGTTATTAGTACGATGCTCTAAGGTTTTCCTTATGGGCAAATACGTAGAACGAATATGCTATACGGTTATTCGTACAACGCTCTAATGGTTTTCCCTAATGGGCCAAAAAGGGCAGTTACCTGGTTGTGATTGATTTGTAATTAATTATGTGAGAAGATGTCGTAATGTTGTTATTACGATAAGATGTTAAAGATTAATTGTTGAACTGATGTTGATGTTTAACCTGTATAGGAATAGCCGTTTTGTATGAACACTTTGAGTTCCTATTTGTTGGTACGATGTTGTAATGTTCCTTTAAATGAACAGTCGTAAATGTTGAAATTATGTTGTTATTGTTCCCGTATGTGAACGGGAAGAAAGTGATGGTTGTATGAGTTGTATGATGTTGTGATGCTCTGTTATGGACATTCTGGTTGTAGGCTTAATGCCTTGTTATATGGTTGTTATGGTTGTGTTGTAGTCCATAATAGATGCATTTCATGGCATGTCATTTGGCCTGGATTGGCGACGGTTGTGCCTGTATTGGCGTTATTTGGAGTGTTGGCTCCTAGATGGGTTCGGGGTGTTGGCCCTGTCCCGAGTTTTGGAGTGTTGGCTCCTAGATGGGTTCAGGATGTTGGCACTGTCCCGAGTTTTTGAGTGTTGGCTCCTAGATGGGTTTGGGGTGTTGGCTCCTATCCCGAGTTTTGGAGTGTTGGCTCCTAAATGGTACCACATGCATATGCATAGTTGAGTTGCATTGATTGAGTCGCATAAAGTTGCATGATTATGTTGGTTGTAGGTTGTGGTGGCATACGTGAGATATGGTTTTGCTTGTAGATGATTGTTTCTGATATTTATAAGTTTGCGAAGATTATATTGTTGTGATACGATTTCTAATATGACTTCTATCATGCCTTATGTTATATTGTTGATATCTCACCCCTTTACGTTGTATGTTACCTCCTCTGGTGGTAATTTGCAGGTAGTTCGGAATGAAGTTCTGCTTTGCCGATTAAGTTGTCGTTGGTCGCTCTGATACGTAGCACTCTTGGGGGGATGAACGATTGTAGTCATTGTTTTATTTATCTTCTTGTTGCTGCATTTTACTAAATGTTTTCATTGCATTGGGTGCCTTTGTTAATGCGCTGAATGTTGGTTGTACGCACTAAGACGGAGAATCGGTAGTGCTGAATTTTGACTGAAAACTAGTTGTTTTAATGAATATATGCAAGCTGAAGTACTTGCTGAATTTTAATGGAGTTTTGTTTGTGATTTATGGTATTACGTTGATTATCATAAATGTTGAAAGTGCATGATGCTCCGCTGCAAATGAATATGTTGCTATGTGATTAAGATATTATATGAGTTGTTATTAGATGTCCATCCAAGATTATGTGCTATGTATCATCACTGAATGCATGTTGTCCAATTAAATGGTAAAATGTATGTTTTTGTAAGTTGAATATGTGACACCTTTGTTGTGTCTCAGTTCTTGTGCGTGTGACGGTCGTCACGACTCCATGACGGTCGTCATGCCTGCAAAATTTGTGCACTCTGATTTTGATTTATTTTAAATATGCGTTGGGTTAGAATGGGGTGTTACAAGATGCATGTTGGTTAGTCCTGGATTGAAGAAGGTGTTTTGGGCGGAGGCTGTTACGACAACAGCTTATCTGATAAATAGATGTCCCTTGACTGCCTTGAGAATGAAGACACCTGAAAACGTTTGTTCGACATATCCACCTCGTCTTGACAGACTGAGAGTATTTGGTTGTGTGGCCTATGCTCATATTAAGCAAGACAAGGTCGAACCTAGAGCTCTGAAATGCATGTTCATGGGATATCATGAAGGAGTCAAAGCTTATAGGATATGGTGCCTAAATCCAGGTCGTAGTAGGTGTATCACTAGTCTATATGTAGTTTTCAATGAAGCAGAGATGACTTTTAAGAAAACTAATAATGTTGACGAAGAGCTGGAACAGGGAGAGATTCATGTTGAGGTGGAGCATGTTGATGTTTAATTGCGTATCCTAGATGAATTCGAGGAAGATGCGGAAGATGTTATCGAAGATGAGAAGACTGATAATGACTACCTGCTAGTAAGAGACAGATCGAGGAGAGTCATTAAGCCACCTCAGAGACTTGGGTATGCAGATCTTATAGCTTATGCGTTAATCTCTGCAAGTAAGGTTTTAAACGAAGAACCTAGAGACTATAAGGAAGTTATGAGGAGTCAAAAGAAGACTGAATGGATGAAGGCCATAGATGATGAGATGAAATCTCTTCATGATAACAACACCTACCTGCTGGAGCCAGGTTAGTCAGCTGTAAATGGATTTTCAAAGTTAAGGAAGGGATCTTAGGAGTGGCGTCGAAGAGATAGAAGGAAGGATTGGTCGCTAGGGTGTTCACTCAGAAAGAAGGTGTCGACTTCAATGATGTTCTCTCTCCTGTTGTGAAGCATAGATCCATTCGAATGTTGCTTGCCACGGTGGCCTAGTTTGACCTTGAACTGGAACGGATGGATGTGAAGACTATATTCTTGTATGCTGATCTAGATGAAACAATCCTTATGAGGAAACCTGAAGGGTATGTCGAAAGGGGGACGGAAGATTATGTGTGCAAACTGAAGAGATCTTTATATGAACTGAAACAATCTCTTAGACAATGGAATAGGAGATTCGACAAGTTCATGGCACGCATAAGTTTTATCATAAGTCAGTTCAACCACTGTGTTTACTTCAGATTTCATCCTGGCAATTAATTTGTTATTTTATTGCTTTATGTGGATGGTATTCTAATATCAAGCAACAATTTCGAAGATGTAATGAGGGTGAAGGTTGAACTCAATAAGGAGTTCGACATGAAGGATCTGGGAGCTACGTCCAGGATTCTTAGGATTGACATCCAAAGAAATAAAAAGCAGTTGAAATTATGCTTATCTCAAGAGGCATACCTATGGAAAATTCTCGAAAAGTATGGTATGTGTTGTACCCCAAAATTTGACCAACCCTTTTCTTGTAATTGGCTTATGTTTCATTTCATTTTAGCATTTGCATTTGCATAACATTGATCTTAACAGGGGATCAAGAGAGGTGTGTCATTCAAGAGAAGACTCTCAAGAGTTTGAAACTCAAGCAAGAGTACTTATTCAAGTCATCAAGTGCTTACAATCATCAGGAAGTGGTCAGAGCTCTTTGAGAGAGAAGATTGATGTGTGTTTCTTATCTCCTATCTTGGAGGTCAAAGGAAGATTATCAGGGGATTATAAGTTCATTGTTATGGATAAGAGATGTTTGAGAAGCTCATTGAGTGCTTTGTAAGTCATTGTGGAGCTTATCTAGGCATTTATTTCATCTGCAAGAGGTCATAGTCAAAGGTTGTGCACCTAGGGTTTCATCTGGTCAACTCAAGTACAATTGAGGACTTAAGTCATTAAAGCCATGGGAAGTTATGTTGAGACATCTAGGATGTCATGTCAAGCTCAAATTAAGAATAATCAAAAGTTCAAGAGATTACTAAATTAGGGTTTCAGAGGATCTCAGTGTAAAATCCCCTTCTTTGGTGCCTAACTTCAAGGACAATTTACCATATGATACAAGTTCAATCTCATTTTCTTGTAAACATGAAACTTGTAGGGCATATTCTTAGATTTCTTTTGAGTACTAGAACTAATCCATTGGTTTTGTGAAACTCAAGTTATGATGCCAACAAGTTAGAGGTATCAGATGAACTTATTTTTGGTCAACTAAAAGTCAACTCACTTCCAAGGCATTTTTGACCTAGAATCACGTTTCTCCTAAACTTTAGGTGAACATGAAAGTTGTTCCTCATGGTATTAGCTTTCCCAAAAAAACTCCTAGAAGTCCTTGATATCATTTGTATAACTCAAGTTATGGCTTTGGCAAGGCAAGGGTATTTTGGGAAGATTTGATTATAGGTCAGTTGCTACTTAGGTCACTTTCATGCACTTGTGTACCTCAAATGAACTTACAACCAACACAGAATTTGCTCCTAGAGACATCATTTACACCGTAAAACTCAAGGATCATGTGAATTATGGATGGTTATGGACATGTGGGAGAATTTTCAAGTGAAAAATGAACTTTGAAGTATGACTTGAATTCAATTCATTATAGACCATATTTTGATCTCATTTTGAGTCAATTCTTTCCAAGATACACTCATAAGAAGTTTGCACAAATTGGTTTTGGTATAAGAGGGGAAAAAACACGTGCAAATCCCAATTTCTTCACAAAGAAGTTTCAATTCAAAACTTGCAAATTGGATCAAATAAGAAGCCCAATCCAATTCAGTTGTGAACTACACCTCACAAGCTGCAGATTAGTGCATTGGCAAGGCATGAATGAAGCAATTTCACGTGTGCATGAGAAGCTTACCATTTTTGGGAATTTTTCTAATTAATCAAATTGAAGCCTCATGGGCCCTCCAAACCATCCCAAATCCATCATATATAAACTAAAAATTCGTCCTAAGAACTCAGAAGTGGCATTTGGAGTTGGAGAGAGCATTTTCAGATTTGAATTTCTCAAGCAAATTTCAAGTTCGAATTCCATTGTTCTTCACAAATCAAGTCAAATTGAAGCTCAATTCATCTTCCTTGAAGTATTTGGAATGGATCTGGAGCAAGAGAAGCAAGCTTGCACACATTTGAAGCACCAACTGAGTGTCTTCGTTCAGTAAGTTTCCATTCCAAATTTCTCTCATTCTATGCCATGAATTAGGTTCATACTGGTTGCATCTGAAGCCCTACATTGAATAGGCCATGTTTGATTGCTTGTTTTTCATGTTTAATCATGTTTTCAGTTGTGCATCTCAAACTTTGGATCTTCGATTCTCTTAATTTACAAGTGTTTTCAATGTTTAGATTGGGGATTTGAGATCCTTGTAACGAGACCTTTTAAATGGTACCAATTTCATGCACGTTTGTTGAGAAATGTGAGCTGAGCTCTAGCGACGTGGCCAGAGAAGACGACCGAAGCTCTAGCTCCGGCGTCTGGTTCATTCTCTGATCAGCGCTGAGTTGGAATGCTTGGACCATTTGACCTGCTCACGTGTGTGTGTAATTGGTTTGACTTTGCTGATTGGCATGCTAAATCCACCTAGGATTAATGAAATGATGTGTTTCATTAACCCTGAATCCTTGGATCTGATGGGCTTGGTTTGCTATCCTCACCCCCCTGATTAGGGGCCCATTCCAAGGTTGCATGTGTGCAGTTCATTCTTAAATTGCTGGTTGCACCTCCCTTTGCTTTCTATTTTGTTTTCTTTTATTTTCTTTTCTGTTTTGGTTTTATTTTATAAAAAATGCTTCCAATAATCATAAAATTCCCAAAAAATTATTTTCCAACATTTCAAAACTTTAATTAATTTTCTATAATTCTTAATTTCAATTTTCTTTTATTTTGCATTTAATTTTGAATTTTGCAATTGGAAGTGTTTTTAATATTGTTTTCACTTGATCATTCTTGTTTGATGTACCATTTGCAATCACCAATGAATGCGGTTTCCTCTCCATCTTGAGGATGAATTGAGGTACCTTTGAGGCTGATTTTGGTCAAGGTTTGATCAATTTTTGTTTGACTTTGAGTTGTTTTTGTTTGACCCTCGATAATAATTCCATAAGGTGGAGCACCCTAGTTGATCAAGTCATTTGGTGATGCCTTGATTGGAGTTTGGTTTGGATGTTTTGGCCTTTGGTTTCCAACTTGCTTAGGTGCTTTGCGCATTTTATTTGAGATTTATTGGGATTTTCTTCTATTTTTGGTGAACCTTGCAAGTCAAGTCACCCTAGTTGAAGTTCATACACACTAGTTGACCTAGTTTCTTTGGGAGATGACCTTGATGGATCCCATATGCATCATATGCTTCTTGATTCATATTCTTGACATGTTTAGGATGTTTGTTTTAATTTTATAGGTCATACACTTGTTTGGTTTGTGTTGCAAGTCACTTTAAAGTTAGGTATTCCACTTGTGTTTAAGTGTTGAATGTGGTTTGAAGTTTGGTTCTTTCCTTTGCCCCAACTTGTAACTTGTTTGAGTTTGGTTTCTTTTTTTTTTGTTTTTGAGCTCTCTTCTCATGTTCTCACTTCTGTCCCTTGGGTTGTGGTACTCATTCAAAGTGATTTGGTTTGATTGATCACACTTTGAGTTTGCTTTGAATGAGAAACCACTTTGAGAACATGTTTGTGCTTTCTTTCTGGATGATCAATTTTATGCATTTGGTTGAGATATTTCTCCTGTTGCTTGCTACCCAAGCCTATTCTCCCATCTTCATCTTGATCATGGCTTTTTCTTTAAGCTTTGGTGTTTACCTTTTGATATTAGTGATTGATGCATGAATGGTTGTAGGTGTTGTAACTTCTTCCATTTCATCTCACTTTCTCTTTGACTTGTTTAAGTCATTTTGTTCTTCTATTTTGTTTGCTTTGCATCTTTTGCATCTTGCATATCATGTTTTCATATTCTCTTGACTTGTTTAAGTCATCTTCATCTCTTTCTTTCATCTCATTTGCGATTGATTTTATCTTGTGTTTACTTGGTTTCTTTGCCATGATCCCTTAGGATTCCTAGTCCCATTTGTTTAAGGTGGGAGTAGGAGAGACATTAAGTGTTCAATCCAAGCATGATAACATTAGGATAGTCTTTTCCCCCTTTTAATCTCAATCATAGGAGCACATTGCATGATAACATTAGGGTTGATTAGTTTCCCCTTAGAGTTTGTGTCTTCTCTTCTCATCTCAAAACTTCTTCAAGACATCTAATAAAGGATAATGAGTGTTGTACGCTACGAGCCTTAAGTATTTGGGGAATGATGGTTGGGGGTTTGCTCTCAACTGTCTAGAGTGTTTAGCGTATGCCTTTAGGCGATATGTGACGCATTCGCTCTCAAGTCATAGTCTTTAGTACAACATGAATTACAAACTTAATTCAATTCACTTCTTCATAAAAAACACAAAAACAAACATCAAACTTTTTTATCCTTTGGGATTTTTTGGAAAATCATTTTCAGAAAGAGTGTTGTTAAGTCTTGGTTCTACCGCAAACAGGTAACGTCTAAGTCTCCAATGGTCGAGCAACAATACACCTAACTGCTAGAACGAAGGTTTAACCCTACTCAGTTAAAACACTTGAACCAATCTGTGGTCGTGTTAGCCCGAACTACGTTTGCTCTGATTTCTCATACCAGATGAGGATAT
The DNA here is from genome assembly GCA_963859935.3 of Lathyrus sativus. Taxonomy (NCBI): domain Eukaryota; kingdom Viridiplantae; phylum Streptophyta; class Magnoliopsida; order Fabales; family Fabaceae; genus Lathyrus; species Lathyrus sativus. The sequence goes on along the minus strand of CAWUDS030005817.1, from coordinate 16,922 downwards.
ATAGGCACAAGACGGTGATGTCTTAGCGAGCAACCTTTCCCCCTTTCACCTGTAGTTTTCCGAACTACTTTGACTATGACTTTCCCATTGCACGAGGGAGTATGTAGGCATAGAGTGGCGATGCTCTATCGAGTTTTTTTTTCTTTTCTTTTATCCCTGTGGCTAGCCTTATAGATTAACATCCTTTTAGATAGACAACAAGTGTGGATCCCATTGAGTACAATGAACGTGAGGGGTGCTCATACCTTCCCCTTGCGTAACCGACTCCCGAACCCAAGATTTGGTTGCCATGACCTATCTTATCCCTTTTCATAGGTTTTCTCTGGTCGTTTCCTTTCCCTCTTTTGGGATAAATAACGAATGGTGGTGTCTCTTCTGTCCTTGTCGGCCCCTCTTCGCAGTGATGCGACAGTATGTCGAATTCAAAGCCTGTTGTGACTCCAACAAGCCATCAATTCAAGTTGAGTATAGATCAGTGTCCCAACACTAATTTCGAAAGAACTTATATGAATAGCATTTCATATGCTAATATAGTGGGTTCTTTGATTATGTTATGGTATGTACTAGACCCGACATAGCATATGCAGTAAGTCTTGTAAGCATGTACATGGCGAATCCTGGAAAGGCTCACTGGCAAGCATTGAAGTGGATTCGAAGGTACATAAATGGTTTTTTGAATAGAGTCCTAATTTATGGTGGAGCCTTGGGTGAAGATAGTAAAGTAGCAATTGAAGGATATGTCGACTCTGATTATGCAGGTTGTATGGATTCCGAAAAATCTATTTCTGGATATGTCTTCACTATGTTTAGGACAGAAATAAGTTGGAAAGCAACACTTCAGAAGGTCGTTGCCATATCAAAAAGCAGAATATATCGCCCTAACTGAATCTGTGAAGGAAGCATTGTGGCTTGAAGGTTTTGCAAAGGAGCTGAAACTTCAAGGTCGAGTTATCACTATTAAATGTGACAGTCAAAGTATGTCATACCCCAAATTTTGACCCCTAGATTCCATTATCATTCTAGGAGCATCAAGCATTATTTCCTAACCCTAACCTTGTTTCAAGTTTTTGTTGTTGAGGTCTATCTGAATTAAAGTTTAGTAGTAACTAGCAATCTCCAACAAAGAATCCAATTATCATTGATACTCTTTGTCTAATAGTTACCAGTATTACCTTGTGAGGCTAGTTATTACTAGCCTTTTCCCATGAAGTTTAGTTGTTGCTAATTCTCTTGAAAGTCCAGTAGTTACTGGCATTGCTTTAAATCCAATTGTTATTGGTATTGCTGATTTGGTTGTTACCATATCCGCTTAAAAGTCCAGTAGTTACTGACATAACTTTAAATCCAATTGTTATTGGTATTGTTGATTTGGTCGTTGCCATATCCGCTTGAAAGTCCAGTGGTTATTGGCATTACTTTAAATCCAACTGTTATTGGTATTGCTGATTTGGTTGTCACCATATCCGCTTGATAGTCCAGTAGTTAATGGAATTACTTTAAATCCAATTGTTATTGGTATTGCCGATTTGGTCGTTACCATATCCGCTTGAAAGTCCAGTAGTTACCGGCATTGCTTTAAATCCAATTATTATTGGTATTGCCGATTTGGTTGTTACCATATCTGTTTGAAAGTCCAGTAGTTACTGGCATTGCTTTAAATCCAATTGTTATTAGTATTTCCGATTTGGTTGTTACTGTTGAAGCGGTAAAGCAGCAAGCAAAAATATTATTTTCGGAAGAATTTCCTCCGGGATTTATCATCTCCACAGGGATCAGTGTGAGGGAAAGAATGTCGTTCGACAACCTCTACGTCTCTAAGCTTGGGTTTGAATGGTTTGGGATAAAAATTCAAAAGGAAAAACATAAAACAAGAAAATAAGTACATTCTTAAGAAATGAGAAAACTCGTCAGGAGTTGTATTTTGTTCTACCCACCATGTACTAAAAAATATATGGATCAAATGCACGCACCCTAATTCGCTCGTCAATATCATCACGTATCACTCACAACAGAGTTTATATCTAACACAAAGTCGAGAGATCAACCGTATCGTCTCATTGTTGATCTCTCACACAACTCGACAACACGGAGCATTAAGAATCGCTACCCACGTGAATATTAGTCATAAATCTATCTCTAGCATTTAGAATCTAACAGATGTTCATCTTAGATCGAGTTTGAACCGTATATCTCTATAGCAATCCAAACCCATTAAGTAAAAAATCAAGATAACCATCGATAAAGAGTTGTAAAAGAGATTTTATACAAAGATCCATAAATATACATACAATAAAGATAAACTTACATACAAAACCCCAACAAATAAAAAATACATAAAGAGGAAGGAAGAAGAACACAAATCTCACGGTTTGTCAACTCCGATTGAAGTGGATTCGACTCCGGATCGTCAAGATGCACCCTCCAATGTTGTTTCTAAGCTAAATCTACTCAAGAATGTGTTTGATAAAGTTGGGGTAAAAAGTTCTCAAACATCATAACCTAAAAAATGCTGAAAAATCACTTAAATAGACAAAAATGGGTCCCAGTATTCACCTGGCGAAGTCCTGTTCGCCTGGAAAATATATGCAACTTTTACTACTGCTAAAACAGTGGTTTTCACGCGTTTTAGAACTTTTTGTTCGCCTGGCGAACATGACAGCAAACCAACACTTGTTTCGACCATAACTTTTGGACCGTAACTCCGTTTTACGCGCGGTCGGAAGCGTTGAAAAGCTTATTCAATGCTCTATAAGATAATGACAAAATATCATTGCTTATATACCTACAAAAAATGAGAAAAAATCAATTAAACTCAATGAAATTTACGCGACACTCAATATATACACTATAATTTAAACTATACAACATATGCACAAAAGTTGAGGTTTATTGGGTGAATCAAGCCAATAAGTGCCAATTATTTACACTCTAAATCAATACATTTTAGCACTTATCAGTTACCATATCTGCTTGAAAGTCTAGAAGTTACTGGCATTGCTTTAAATCCAATTGTTATTGGTATTGCTGATTTTGTTGTTACCATATCTGCTTGAAAGTCCAGTAGTTACTGGCATTGCTTTAAATCTAATTGTTATTGGTATTGTCGATTTGGTTGTTACCATATCCGCTTGAAAGTCCAGTAGTTACTAGCATTGCTTAAATCTAATTGTTATTGGTATTGTCGATTTGGTTGTTACCATATCTGTTTGAAAGTCCAGTAGTTACTGGCATTTCTTAAAATCCAATTGTTATTGGCATCGCTATTTTGGTCGTCACCAATCCCCAGAAAGCCCGGTAGCTACTGCCATTACTTGAGCTCAAAGATTGTTGACTATATCAAGAGCTAGGAACTGAGTCATAACAGCTTCCTCATCTTCCTTGCGCTTAGCACTAACTTGTAGAATACCCTGGTCCATAAAACCCTGGATATATTTCTTCACTAACACACACCCTTCAGGATCACACAACTAGAAGTCTAAATGATCACTTTTGAACAAACTAACCTTTCATAATTTGGCATGCACATCAACCAAAGGTGTCTTCACCAAGTTAACATCAGAAACCAAATACTCTTTTGGATTAACTTCTACCATGCTGATAGAAGGTCTACCATGTTCTAGTAAAGGATTAGCTTGCACGTTAGGTTCAGGGTCTCAAAACTTCAATAGACCATTCCTGAAAAGCTTTTGAACTTCTGCTTTCAATGAGAAACAAGATTCAATATCATATCCCATTCCTCCCTAATGAAAAGCGCAATGAGCTTCAGGTTTATACCACCATGGAATTAGATTCTGAACAGCTAGAGGAGACCTAGTTTAAATCAGCGCATTCTATATCAAGGTTGGAAACAGTTTCGTATTAGTCATAGGGATAGGATCTAACAGACCCTTCCTGGGAGCACGGGCTTACTGATTCTGATTAGATCGTTGATTCTTTTGTTGATAATTCTAAACAGCAAGAGTTGGATTAACCACCAGAGTCACTATGGCAATATGAGGTTGTTGATAATACTGTTATTGATTGGTCATGCTGGCCACTTCTGTTTCTGAGTCTTCGTTGCATTCCTTCTTAAGAAATAGGATTGCTATCCCATTATTTCTTCTTAAGAAAACGGTTACCATACTTCTTCGTTCCACTTGCTGAATTCGCTTCTTTTGTCATACGACCCTCTCTAACACCTTTTTCCAATCTGACTCCCATACGCACCATTTCGGTGAAATAATTTGGAGCGCTAGAAACCATCCTCTCATAGTAGAAAGAACTCAAAGTCTTAAGAATCATCTTTGTCATTTCCTTATCCTCCATCGGAGGGCTAATCTGAGCAACAACTTCACGCCACCTCTGAGCATGTTCTTTGAATGATTCCTTATCCTTCTGAGACATAGTGTGAAGCTGATCACGATCAGGAGCCATGTCCAAATTATACTTATACTGACGTACAAACGCCTCTGCAAGTTCATTGAAAGAACTAACATGAGCATTGTCCAGCCCCATATACCACTTCAAAGTTGCACCAGTCAAAATGTCTTGAAAATAGTGGATCAACAACTTGTCATCATCAGTTTGAGTAGCCATATTTCAACAATACATAGTCAAGTGACTCTGAGGACAGGAGTTACCCTTGTACTTTTCAAAGTTAGGGACCTTGAATTTGACAGGGACCTTGACATTAGGTACCAAGCATAAATCATGAGCGTTCTTACCAAACAGATCTTTTCCCTTCATAGCTTTCAACTCTTTCTGCAATTCTAGAAATTGATCCTAGAATTCATCCATTCTCTCATAAACATCCAGATTCTCACTAGGAGCAATTTAGAAAACAAGATCCTCTACCTGTGGCATAGCATGTACAACTAGAGGGGCGGTGACGATCACGGGTTGAACTAGAGGAACTTGAACCACCAACGGAGCTTTAGTAATAGGATAGAAATGTTTTGGCACATAGTTGGGAGGCATACCCCAAGGATAACCAACAAGCATCTGATCCTGACGCGGAGGTCCCGTAGGCACAATAGATACAACACAAGTTATTGCAATTTCAGAGGTAACAGTCATTTGAGGTTGAGACAGAGATGATGGTTGATTTTGAGCTATCACTAAGGATTCGAACAGAGCAGTCATTATGTTCATTCTTGTCTTCAATGAATTCACTTCCTCACGAAGTTCCCTTTGCTCTTGCTCAATTGTATCCATATTTCGTCTTGAATTGGCACGAATATTGTACCAGTGTGCCAACTTGTCTTATACGAAGGAAACGAATGAGACTCCGAAAGACCAGCAAAAAGCAAGACCAAATGATGCAAATGATGTATGAAATGCATATGCAAATGATTGTTTCCAATGAACTAAGGAACTATAAACATATTGCAAACATCATAAGTAACATATTAAAAGGGAAATTTGAATTTTCCTTTCATTAAAATATCTGGAAGGATTACAACATTAGTACATAATTTCAACGCAATCCTAAACAAAAGACATAAACTAAGGCCTAGGATCTGAGGGGACTACAACTAAAGAAGATCCATCTTCATGCTGCAACTTCCTATTGAGCTTCCTAATTTCAACTTCAAAGGTAGTCTTCATCTCAGCTTTCTCTTTCAAAATCTTGTCAAGCACACATTTCCAAGCGCCAGACCTAGCCTTTTGCTCTCTCTTTATTTTCTTTCCATGTTGCTCAAACAAAACATCTTTCTTTTTCAATTGCCTTTGCAACTCTAAATTCTCCGCATTAGAAGTATGAAACTTGCTCTCCCAAGCATTTCTTTCTTGTTTCATCTGAGATAAATCAACTTGCAGTCCTTCAATATCTTCAAATGGAACAAGGGTGGATCTTATGACTTTAGGGAACATAGTTTCTTCAAGAGGATAAGGCATCTTGATCTTAGCAGCTCTTGCTTGCACCCACTGAGTGTAAGACTCCAAGGCAACATAATTTTTCATTCCTAATTAAACCTTTCCTTTTATATGAATCTTATGCCAGGTGTGGATTATCTTCTTCTTCAACCCCTTGTTATCAACACCTTCTTGAATGAAGAAACCTTCCAAAAGAATGTTGTTTGGTTTATCCTTCATAGCATATCAAAGCTGACGTCGAGCCAAAACCAGATTGTAGTTGATACCTCCTTTTGTACCAAGAAGAGGTACATTAGGGAATTCACCATAACTGTCAATAATTTACACGTCGTCATAAACTTTAGAATACCAAGTTAAATCTGCGTTGGTGAGAGAGATAATCATCTTAGACAACCTCAAACCCTTCTTATTATCCTTGAATAAGTTGGGTTGCGGCAAGTGTGAAATAAACCACTTGTACAATAAAGGTTCACAACACATAACAGTTTCTCCGTTCTTCTCCGTCCTGTGATGGATAGAATAGTAGGTATTTGCAAGCAAAGTAGGAACTGGATTCTGAATCAGAAAGACACGGATAACACTGATATCCATAAAATTGTCAATATTAGAGAATAAATTTATGCCACAGATAAGAAAAGCGAGAACAGCTTCGAAAGTAACCATACTTCTCACACTAGCAAGAGTAGCAGCCTTTTTATCATGAACTTAGCAGGTAGACCAAGAATACCTCCTTTAGTCACAAGATTAGCATAAATCTCCCATTTCCTCAAGTGTACAACCCCTCTAATGACACGAGACTTAGGAATCTCCTCTAAACCACTGAATGGTATCTGATCTGATACATGCAATCCTATATGATAAGAATACTCCTCCAAAGTATGCGCAAGCTGATAATCAGGGAAAGTGAAACACCTATATGTTAAATCATAGAACTGGACCAAGGTGTTCAGAACTCCATCTTCAGGATCAGTATTAAACACAGTCAGAAGTCTTCCGTGCCGGTCTTTGAAATCAGAAGGACAAGTCACCAGAGATCCTAACTTCCTCAACTCTTTCAATTCAGAACACTTGAAATGGAATTGATGGGTGTATCTCCTTCCAGAGTCTATGATCAAATTACCTACAATATTTGCTAGTAAAGTTCCTAAGTTCCTTGAAAACCAGGTGAAAAAGAGATGTTTATGAAGGCATGATTATGCAATAATTACAAATATTGTGGGTTCATAGGTTTGACGTCACGAGCATGGAGCCAGGTGGACAAGGTAACAACCATCCCACAGGGTATATTTTATGGCTTTGGATGTCTCAAACAGTAACCGAGTTCTAAAAAAGTTCCCAGATTTGTAGATCCATCTTTCGAATATTACCAGTTTAACGACTTGCTTGTAGACCAACAATATTCTCAAGAGAACCTCGTCTTAGTGTAGTATCATGCATCAACCATACCAAGCCTACGCCAGGAAGGTAACCACAATACGCTCTTAAAGGCCATAGGGGTTTAAAGTGTTCTAAAGGTCTCTCAGAATCCTAGACTCTCAGGTCAAAAATAATAACGTTGTTACGACTACTCGCATGACATTAATACCTCCAAAGGGACCTCATTTGAGTGGGGTTCTCATGCCAACCTAACAACGCTTAACGCCCATAAAGTCGACATGACTATACCACCATCCTATCTTAAGTGCACTCAAGTCTTGGTAGGGGACTTATCTGACCACACAGAGATCACCAAGCACCCAAAAAAACACAAACAAAATTAATAATATACAAAAGCAATAATAAACACAGATAAACAAGCTAGGCTTAACCCTCTTAGGAACTAATCCTCAGCAGAGTCTCCAACTGTTGTGGTGGGATAAATCATTGAGATTAAGCTATTGATCAACTTAACTTGAAAATCAAGAGTCGCCACCAAACTTTAATGTTTCCAAAGGGAAGAGGGAAAAGGTCGAACAAAACCCAAAAATAGCAAAAAATGATTAAAAAAAAGAGATCTAAAACCCTAAAAATCTTTAACCTGCTTTCATGGACTTTGTGTTACTATCTCTTGCTTGAGAAGTAGTGAACACGGATAAACAAGAAAAATACTCCTCAAGAAACTGCTAACAAAATATTATTTATCGTCAATTGAAATTCGATGATAGAAGCCAAAAACTAATTCTACATAAAAAATAATGTAAACATAAAATCGGTGTCGGGGGAGGTTAAAACAGTGGAAGCTAAACTTTAGCGACAGCTAAAAAAGAATTGTGTCTAAGATAGCCTCGACTAAGCTGAGTTTACACCAACGCTAACTTGCAACTGACGCTAAAATAAGAAGTCATTAAAAAAAACTTAAGTTCGATCAAAGGAATACTAAAGTCAAACTTTAATAGTCAACAAAATAACCTAGTTTCGGTCAAACCTGCACTAAAGTCAAACTTTAGAAATCAACAAATTATATTAGCTTCCGCCTATCTGAAGCTAAAGTCAAACTTTAAAAGTCAACTTTAGCGTCAAACTTTAAAATTCAACAAATTATATTAGTGTGTCTAACCAACGTTAAATTCAAGCTTTATAAAGAAAATGTATTTTAAAAGAACATTTTATGACTACAAAGTTGAAAACTAGGTTATTAAATAATATATTTTTATCATTTTACAAGGTTGAATTTTAAAAGAAAATGTATTTTAAAAGAAGGCTTATCATTTTACGTCTACAACTTCTACAAAGTTGATTTTATGACTAATCTAATTGTATACAATGTTGCACCCTAAAATCTACTACTAATAGTTATTAAATAATATATTTTTATTCATATTTTATATAATGTACCAGTAAAATATAAAAATAAACACAGAACACAATATTAATAGTTTTAATATTAAAATTTCAAAAATAAAAATAAACACAAAATACTAATATTAACAGTTATTATTCTATATGGAATAGTAGTGTATATTACTAATTTAAAGTTTATAATTTTACTATGAGTTAATATTAATTAAATAATTAACATATTTACTTTTTAGAAATGATTAATCTATACATTTCTTCAGGGGTATAATTGTTTTAAAAGGAAAAGAAAGGTATTTTTTATGTTTATTAACTTAGTCTGAATTTCAAAGTTTTAATGATGTGTTTTGTTTTTGTGTTTATAAACTTTTCGACCCAAACCCAGTTTAAGGTGGATGATGATCTCTCTCTCTCATTGTAGTTTTTAGAGCTGAAGGGACAGAAAGGAATTTGATTCTTGGATTAACCGATTGAACCGACTGTTCGGTCCAGCTTTTATTATGCTGATTTTTACATGATGAAACAAACTACCAAAATTCTAACCATATAAACCTCTAAAAGAAAAATAGATAAATTTAATAAACTGTACCTTCTGAATCGATTAGAATATTGATGATGTTCGTGCCACAAAATTGTTTATGCTATGTCACTTTCAAAAATTGTTTGCAAAACAATTGAAATGTTTTTTCAAGCCAGTCTTTTTGCATAAGTTAAACATTTTTCTTGATAAGAAATTAGTTTAGCAATTAAGCAACAAGAATTTTACCTTCTCTGGAAGGTTTACAGCAAATATTAGATGTTGAATATGATTTGTACCATTTACAAGTAGCTCATATTTGGCACATTTATAAGTTCTCTGGTTTCATCCAAAACCTGCTTTCATCCATATATGGAAGTTTGCATACACCCTTAATGAAAAAACTAAGTATTTCAATCAGTGAATGTTTTTAATAGAGACTTGATTAAAGTTTACTACGTCTTTTTTTTATTGGAAATCAAACCTCACAAGAAAAAATGGCATATTATTATTATTGAATTGGAAAATAACAATACCACAAAAGATGTATTTGTACAAAGTGATGATCAGACTAAATTTAAACTAACTTTCTAGAATAAAGGGACTAAACAATAACTGAATAATCTAATTCTAAGAAGGCTTATCTAATATCCCTACTATCAGGAATCTCTATAGAAAAGAAGCTTAGTTTGAAGAGGAAAACTGGAGCAGTAAGGGATTTGGTTAAGAAATCAGTTAGCTGGGTGTTGAATGCCAAATTTTCTTTAAATTGATTTTTATTTATTGATATTTTTCAACTCTTTTATTATGTTTTCTTGGATTTACTCCATGATATCATGCTATTCTTCAATATTGTTGAAAATACCTTTGGTTGCTTTGATTTGTGTGTTATTGTGTAGAAATTAGGCATAAAATCATCAAAGAGTAAGACACGGGTAATTGGACAAGAAAGCCAAAGGAAAAGAATAATTTCAGCATGTTCGTTATGCAAACTAACACCGAGGAGTACCAGTGAATGTTCGCAGGGAGAACTCATGAAGAAGCCCCATCGAACCATCTCAGGAAGATGACAGTAAGAAAAGGGCAGTAAGTTCGCTGGACGAACCTGGGGTGAATGTTCGCTGGGAAGTTCGCTAGGCAAACTGATGAGACAAAGAAAAATAGCAGTTTTTCTGCCACATCACTTAAGTGGTATTTGGGTGGGTCTGAGCTGCGTGGGCCCAATACCCTCTTTTCATATTTGGTGGGGTAAATTTTCCCCACTCCCCTTTTTGTCTTCTTTTTTCCCTCTAGTCTCTTTGCTTTTCACAAAAGCACCCAACACACATTTCTCTGCTCTCTATTGTACCTATGTGATTGAAGTTTGTTTCCAATTCTAACTGCAAATTCCATTCTACTCTTTCAACACAACTAGGTTTGAGATTTCGTTTTTCATTCCTTGTTCCTTTTAGAAAAATGTTGTTAGGGTTGATTAGAGCAAATGTTAGAAACTTGCTTCTAGGCTTTGTGAATTTGTTGCATGTTCTTGATTGTGATTTGCATTGCTTTGTATGTTAGATATTAAACTTTAAAAGTTTGAGATTTGAACTTGCTTAGGTTAGAGTTGAATTAGATTAGAATGAATCTTATGAACTTTTAACCTTTGTTGGTTTGGTTGGTGTTGTTAATTAATACTCATTGTGTACCATGAATAGAAATGATTGAATGTAAAAAATTTGCTCTGTGGTTGTTTATCTTTTGAATAGGAAGAACCTGCAATTTTGAAAATTCACAGGGTTCGCCTTGAGTTTGTTGTGTGAATCTGGAGCGAAAGTTCACTAGGCAAACTTAAGACGAACATGACAATAAGTTTTATTTTGAGTTATGTTGAGATTCTTGTTCTGAACTTTTTGTGCATTGCTTTATTAATAATGTATCATGTGTCTGGTTTGCTGGTTTTGTTTAGTGAATGTGCAGATGGCACCTCCAAAGGCAACTCCTTCCAAGAAAAGAAAGGTTAGAAGTACGTCACGTCCGCAACAAATTCAATATGATATTGATCGGTTCAGAGGAGCTAAGCAGGTTGTACGATATGTTGCTCTCGAGAAAAGGAGCATTTTTTTCCTGAAAAGAGGTTTAACATCAACCCTCAAGGTTCCTATCGGGAGGTAGCGGAAATCCTTCACAGCAAAAGGTGGGACAGGTTAATCACGCCTTGTGACAGCTATAACATAGAGCTCATAAGGGAGTTCTACGTTATGCCCTTTCGGATGATGATGAGGTCTTTTCTTGGACCACTTTGGTTGGCATAAAAGAGGTGAAATTTGATTGGGATACTATTAATCATATTTTAAGTAAGCCTCTCACCTTGGGGGAAGATGAAATTGATAAGTATCATCAAACTTTGAGGTAACATAAAGACATAGAGGCCATTTCTAGTGTATTATTGTTAGAGGGCAAATTGTTGGAATTGAACTTGTTTAGGGTTCCTAGAAGATACCACAGGGATGATATGTGTCTGTTAGCACAGTCGGTGCTTCTCATGGTGTTGACTAACATCAAGCCGAAGTCACATACCTCCACTGTGCCTATTCCGGTTGCACACTTGGTTCACAGAATTTTGACTAATATTCATATTAATGTGGCTAGTATTATCATTGATGAAATGTGCGATGTTGTTGAGAATGGACTTAGATTAGGGGCTCGAGTTAATTACCCCTTCGTCTTCCCATGTCTAATCATGGCTTTGTGCGTGCATGTGAGGGTTAAATTATCCTTCCGCCGTCAGGTGACGATCCCGACTACCATTGATGATAATTATATGGATAAGTTTTACAAGCCGAAGGGTATGAGAGGAGGACAAACCTCTAGTATTGGTGTTGATGGTGGTACCGGTATAGGAGTTGGTGAGGCTTCCGGTTCTGGAGTTGCAGGCTCCCAGGGCTTTGACCCGTTCCAGAGGGAGATCTGTAACTACAACTGAGAATGGATGGCGGCTACTCAGCGTACCATGATTGATATTCATGACTCTATACATGTGTTACATTTACACTACAGAGAGCCTTTTGTGGAGCGTTTGATGATGACTAAGGTGCAATTCCTAGCTAATGCTGGTTGGCCTGAGGCCATGCCACACTTTGGGTAGGAGGCAGGTGTAGTTGGTGATGACCCTGGTGAGGCAGATGATGTTGAGGATACTGGAGATGACAAAGAGGCTAGTTTTGATGTTGGTTCTAGATCTAGTGATGAGGTTGATCTAGATGAGGAGATCGAGTCCGATGAGGACTAGTTTTTGTTGTTGGAGATTTTGAGCATGGTCTTAGGCTACTTCCTTTGGTTCTACAAAATGAAGTTTTCAATTAGCTTAGATCATTGCTATATTTGTTTTATGTTTGTTATAGTCTCTTATGTATTGTATAATATCCACTTGGTGGATTATTTTGGATAATGTTGTTTGTATGTACTACTTTTGGGTACTAGAACTTTTGTTGGTGTTCTTGCACCATAACATTTTAATGTTATTTTCAGTTGAATTCTTCAGTTAAGAATGTTCAACTCTAGTAGTTTTCTTTATTGATTGGTAGTGTGCTTTCTTTCTTTGAATTTAATGTTTCCTTTTGTGGTGATTAAATGTGAGAACTTCTAGATTGGTTGCTATTTGCTAAAAGTATCCAATGAAGATTCTCCCAAGTTTGGATGGTGATGATAGTATTTGATCATGTAAATGTTGGAAAGGTACATGGTTACCTCTTCCTAGGATGCTAGAATGTTGGAGAATTTTTTTCTTTATACAAATGTAACTTTGTTTCAGTTTGCAACTTTGTTTGAATGTCGGTATCACTTAGGTTCCAATAGCCACAATTTTGTGAGAAACCTCCATTTTTTACTAAATGCATAGGATGAATGATAAATCTTGTTGAATACATTTGATTCATGCTTAATCTTGTAATTATTTTGATTTTGTGGAAGCATTAGATATGATCAAGGCATTTGTTGATAATGAGCACAACCATATCCAAAAATAACTTACTCGTGAGTAGTGAGAATTTGCTAACCCTTTTGAGCTTAATAGTTTAGATCCTAGTTGAGTGATGAACTTGGTATTTGTACATAATTTGAAAGTTAGTTCATCATTGAATTGTGTAGGATTTTAAAAAAATTCTCGAACCCTTGAAATTGTTCTAAATTGTATTCCTTGCCATAAAAAGTAAGGAACATTCACTTAAGGTTTGGTTGAAACCAAGTTGGGGAGAGTGAAAAGAAAGTGGTAGGTAACTCAAAAATTTTGAAAAATTTTCAAACAAGCATTGAAAAGAAAATTGTGTATATGAATTGGGAAAAAGGAAAAAAGAAAAAGCATGTTTGTTTGAATGAGAAAAAAATAGAAAATGAATAATGTGCATAAAGGGTGTTTGAAGCGTGACCAATTAAGAAAAGAAATTGTTGGATGAAGTTGTAATGCGTACATAACATTGTATAGTGAATGTTTCTTTTATATTGGCAACTTTGAATCCATGGTCTTATAAATGTCCCTTTGTTGTGAATCTAACCAAGTTACAACCTTTAAAGACCTTAGTGATATTCTTGCTTCCATGAATTCTTTGATGATTGATTTAGATGAATGTATGAATTGGATTGTATTTGCATCATTTGTTAGGTGAGTAAAATTGCCCCGCGGTTGCAAATGTGTTAATTTCTTCAATTATTATTCAAAGAGGAGTGTTAGAGTGATTCAAGCATGAGAATTTAGTTTTTATTTGAAGCATTGCATGATATTTTTTTAAGAACTAAATTCTTTTGGATTGTTCGATCTTAGGAAGTTGTGGAACATTACTTGTGTGCATTTGTTTGTTTATTTGAGCCATAAATCCATTCTTGGTTGAATTAAATGCTCGAGAAAATCCTCTTGTATTCAATGAGAGACATATTTTGCTTGAGGAGAAACAAAGATATAGTTAGGGAGAGTTTGTTGAATGCCAACCTTTCTTTAAATTGATCCTTATTTATTGTCATTTTTCAACTCTTTTGTTATGTTTTGTTGGACTTACTCCCATGATATCATCTATTCTTCAATATTGTCGAAAATACCTTTGGTTGCTTTGATTTGTGTGTTATTGTGCACAAACTAGGCATAAGTCATCAAAGAGTAAAACACAAGTAATTGGACAAGGAAACCAAAGGAAGGAAGAATTTCAGCATGTTTGCTATGCAAGTGACAGCAGGAGTACCAGCGAATGTTCGCAGGGCGAACTCATGGCGAAGCCCCAGCGAACCCTCTCAGGAAGATGGTAGTAAGAAAAAGGGCAGTAAGTTCGCTAGGTGAACTAGCAACGATTGTTCGCTGTGGAAAGGTCTCAGCGAAGGACCAGCTAATCATCCCAGTTTTGAGGCACTAACTAAAAGACCATAAGTTCGTTGTGTGAACTTGTAGCGAGATAGTTCGCAGTGCGAAAACTTGCTCGCACAACGAACTTCAGATATTTCTCAAGGACGATTTAACTGTTCATATGTACTTCAGGTGCCTAAACGCCTGTTCGCTGAGCGAAGAAACGGTTCGCAGTACGACCGTTACAGATTCTAAAAGTACTATATATTGTACTTTTCACTATTTTTTGGGGATCATAACCCATTTTTCAAAACCAATACTCCATTTCTCATCATTTCTTCACCAAAAAGTGATATTTTGCAAATAGAAGCTGGATTATCATTCGAGTTTGATTCTTCAACGTGGATGATCATTCATCTTCTTCCAAGACTTGTAAGCAAGCTATCATGGTCATGGGTAGCTAATTTCCTTTGTATCAAAGGTAAAGATAGTCTACCATTAGCTTGTATGTATTTATTTTGATTGGCCTTGTATGTGAACAAGTGATGATTAATATATGATGAACATTTTTGTTCTTAATGATATATTCTTGTTTTGTAAACCTTTAGACATAGATTTTGTAAAACTTGACCTAAAATATTCATCTATTGATTTATAGATTGGAGAAATTTGTCTATGGTCGATACTTGCTTTGTGTTGAACTTAAAGCTTACTATATTAGTTGTTATATGGAGAAATCATATAGCTCTAGACATATACGGTATTGAGAGAATGCAGCGACGATATTAATCGGATCCACCTTCACATGCAAGATTGAAAGAATACGTTATAAGTTAGGGTAGATGAAAACTACTTTTGATATACTTTGTCAATCAAACTCTTTAGAATTTATGCTTCTCAAAATGTGACAATTTTATGAACAAAACTTTGAAAACCCTTTCACTTGAAACAATAAACTATTGAATGACAAGCATCAAAATATCTATAATCCATGTGGAGACGATAATAAAAACCTCCACTTAACTACGATTCGAACACAGAGCAGAAGAGGGAATAGAAAACAAATTTTTAGGACCATGTTACAAACTATCCCAGATAATGTGATAGTCAACTTCAATATGCTTTGACCGTTTGTGAAAGGTGGGATTGTGGGCGAGATAGACAACATAGAAATTATCCGCAGAAGATTAAGGTTGGTTAGTAAAAATTGATGTGGAGAACTTTGAAGAGGTATTGTAATCATTGAACTTCACATATTAAAGAAGCGAGTGCTCTAAATCTGAATTTAGAGCTGAAGTGATATCATTGTCTATTTTTTTATTTTTGGGAAATGATAGTGATTTCCAAAAAAAAACTGCTAAACTAGTGGTTGATCTGAATGTAATAGGGTAGGTGGCCCAGTCACTATGCTGCAAAACCAGAAAGTACTAATTCAGAGTTGGTAGGATAAAATAGGCTATGCGTAGGGTTAGATTTCAAATACTGCAGAATTCGTATGGTTGCCTTGTAATGATTTATAGTCGGTTTGGAAACAAACTGACTTAGTTATTGAACAACGAATGAAATAACAGGACGTGTAGTAGCTAAATAAATCAATTGTCATATTAACCTCATATGTTGAGTAGAATCGTCATATAAAGGGGAGTCAGGACAATAAATTTTTATAAAGGGATTAATATGGTGTTGCAGTGAGAATCGGATATCAAGCTATTCATTAACTTGAATCACAAATCATGAAGGCTCACCACCGAGCTTTGATTTATCCAAAGGAAAGGGTAAAGATTGAAGAAACCCCTAAGTGCGCTATGTAACAACACAGCTAAAAGATCTAAGGTTCGGGGTTGGTTATACCTAAGGAAGGTGTTAGCATCCTAAGTATATTGTAGTACTCTACAGGAACCTGTTGTTAGTATTTGTGTTATGCTAAGAGTGTGCTTGCTAAAGGAAAAGTGCTAAGGTAAAGATCTAAAGTATATACAAAAGTATGTACAAAGTATGCTCGCCAAGACATCGCATCCCGTGTCTACGTATCCTGAAGAGAATGGAATCAGAGCATTTGTAGTTTCCCATAATATAGGTGATGAACTCTTGACTGTGGTCAAGGTTCTAAGAGGTAAGTAAGTGTTCATCACCATGACGCTTACATGGAGTGCAGCGACAACAAACAAAGGTTAAGTTAGCAATGAAGGGAATGTCCATGGCGGGACAAATAAATAGAGCACGGTGACTCCAAGTCCTATGGCAAATGCAAACAGGAAAGGAATTGTTCATGGCAGGACACTCACATAGGGTACGGCAACTCTAATCCTAAGGCTAGGATAAACGAGAAGGTAAACTAGCAAGCTAGGCTAAGTATGACATGATAGTCAACAAGTATGATCCTTTCCTTCGGAATGGGGAGAAATAACAAATAGCAAGGATGAAGCTTTAAGCATAGAAGATAACAACTCGTGAGTGAATGGGCAATAT
>CAWUDS030005816.1:0-45632 GCA_963859935.3 Lathyrus sativus | reverse complement strand
CTCCTTTTCCTTTTTGGCTATAAGCCAAGAATTCATGAGTGTTGTGAGAATTGATAAATTTCTCTCAAGTGTCCTCCCTAATAAATTTATACATCACATATGAAGGCTCTAGGTTATGCTTTGGATGTTGTAGTGTTATATTTGTAAAAAATCGAACGAGAGCGAGAGCTGTGGTATCCCCTATGAAAGGCGAAGATCATGTCTTGCCCCAAGGAGGTATTGTCTGACCCCAAGTACCTTTTTTTCACCCCCCATATGATAGGAAACATGGGAAGCGACGTTCCTTGGGTAGAGAAAAGTCAGGGTCTGTATATGGTTCACGTCTCCCCTAAGAAATAGGGATACAACAGTCCACCATTGACTAATGGGAGGGTAATCCTTCCGAAGTAACCCTAAGCCTAAGACTTCTATAGATATTCCTCCCTTAACGGGAGAGATATAAATCATAACTTACACACAATACCAAAAGAAACATGCTAACAAATATAGCCTATCACCTCACGGGAGCAGAGGACCTTTACCACCATAAATTGTTATAAAGCTACTAAGGCCTCTGAGTATCTCCTTCCCTTGTAGGGGATGCCATGCACACCTGTACTCTTGACCAGTGACAGTGGCGCCCACAGTGGGGGTTTCAATAAAAATAACTTGGGACCACACCTCTTTCATTCCCATTCCTTCCATCTTCCCTCTGAAGATGGTTGATAAAACTCTATTCTCCAGTAAAAACACCATAGATGAAAGTTTTTCTGGTGAAGGTAATTTCACCTCCTCTCGAAGTAAATACGCAAGGCAGATGCTTCTGCCAAGCCAGTGGCTAAGAGGAAGTTGAAAGTTGGCAAGGCTAAAAGAACCGCCATTGAAGATGAGGTATGCAAGTCTATCTAATGTCGATTTCATTATAGAAACAAAATACCCTACCTGGCTAGCCAACATGGTGTTGCCAAGGAAAGCAAACAACAAATTGCGCATGCAACTCAACTTCGTTGATCTGAAGGCCACATGTCCCAAGGATCTTTATTCACTAACGACCATTGATCTCCTTATCGACGGGTCCTCGGCCTACCACACTTTGAGCTTCATGGATGCCTATTCTAGGTATAATCATATTCATATGGATCCCTTGAACGCTTCAAAAATACCCCTTCATGCCGAACCATGGAAAACTACTATTACAATGTCATGCCCCTCGGCCTCAAGAATGCTAGCTCGACTTATCTATGACTCATGGATGCCATGTTATCCCATCAAATTAGGAGAAATGTAGAAGTTTATGTTGACGATATGATAATGAAGACTATTGAGGGGCATAACCATGCAGAAGATTTGGAGGATTTCATGCGGTCAATTAGGAAATACAGTATGCACTTGAATCTAGCCAGGTGCTCTTTCAGAGTTCAAGTTGGAAATTTCCTTGGGTTCAGGGTGACGAAAAAGGAATTGAAGCCAATCCAGATAAATTTCAGGCATCCATCACCATGAGAATCCCCACCAATATTAAGAAAGGTGTAGCAACTTACAGATCCCCTTGTCGCCCTATCTCGCTTCCTCTCATGTACGGGCGACAAGGTCTTCCTTTTCTTTTCTTCCCTAAAGAAGAAGGAAAGAATCGAGTTGAAGGATGAATGTAAGGAGGTTTTCCATTGGGTAAAATCATTCCTTGTATCTTTGTTCGAACTATAGTAAATCGGCAAGAAGCAAAAATTTAGTTTTACAAGAATTCCTTCCGGGATTTATATCCTCTCCACAGGGATCGGTGCGAGGGAAAGAATGTCGTTCAACGGTCTCTACGTTTCTAAGGTTGTAGTGATTAAATTTGTTGAGAGATCAAAGGTACCAAGAATAAGTTACATGAAGATACATTTCTATAGTATTTTTTAACATAACCTAAAGTCTGACTAAAAACGCATGTGAAAGAGTAGTCCGAAAATAATTTTGGTTTTTCAATAAAATGTTTAGAGTAAAATTTAGGGTGGGAAAAAACAATTCCCCTTTAGAAAAACACAGATCAATTTAGTAGATTAAATCTATGTTGCACCATATCTATAACCTAAAATTATGAGGCATGTTAAAATATCCCATTATATATATTTTTATAAAATCCTAACATCAGACTTTTTATTTTAATTCTTTTATCATACTATGTGTGCTTCCTTTGAAAATTTGAATTTTATAAATTGTGATACATGAATAAAACTATATAATTTTGTATATATTACATAAATAATTTCTCCTATTTTTTCTGATCTAATCAATCACCATTTGTTTTATTGATTCATCTCGTTTTCATTTGAAGGTTACCATTTCCACCTCTTTCTCTCTTCTTTTTTTACCGATCCGTTCTTCCATCGATTTCCACGTTACCATGGCGAGAAGCGCCTCTCAATCATCTCAATCCGCATCTTCCGCTGCCACAACACGACCGGGCGTCATGGCTCCACGCGGCTCCGCTGCTGCTACAGCCGGAATGCGCCGTCGCCGTCTCGCCGGTGGAAACACCACCAGCTCCAGCTCCGCCGCGGGAGCATCCAGCGGTGGAAACAACATGCTGCGATTCTACACCGACGACGCACCTGGATTGAAGATATCTCCAACCGTTGTTCTCGTAATGAGTCTCTGTTTCATTGGCTTCGTCACCGCTCTTCATGTTTTTGGAAAACTCTACCGTTACCGATCCGCCGCTGGCGCGGCCCGCTTGATTTTGTCTCTCGATCTTGAAGCTGGTTTAACGGTTTTTTGATCTGATGCTTAAGATTCTAAAACATGCATGCTTTCAGTTTGTTTCTTTTTATTTGTTTATTTATTTATTTATTTATTTATATATAGCTTTATTTTCTTTCTTTGTAAATTTTATTTGGATTGATTAGGCTTTCTGTTTTTTCTAGCTATGAATTGATTGGATTTTCTTGCTCTTAATGGAAATGTGAAAATCAATCTCTGCAAATTGTCTTTTAATCATTTATCTTTATTCATTCATTAGTGCAATAACTGCATCTATATATAAAAGAAAAAAGGTACAATAACTAGTTTTAACCACTTAATTCTAGTCTTATATTTCGAGTTATTGTTGCTTCTTAAGATGTATACATAATTGCATATTATTATATTTTCATGATCAAATCTTCATTGGTACAAAGTTTTTTTGTTTACAACTGTGTATTCCAGGAGATCTTGATTTGGATTTATGGTATAAAAATTTATGATATCTACAAAAGTATTTATGAAATGCATCTTTTTATTTTTTATTTTTAGTGCGAATTGTACTACTCAAAATTATAATGATTCCAACAAAAGGGCAATATTGTTACACATTATAATTATGATGTCAATAACATCAATAGACTTTATACTAATTAAAAATATTTATAAAAAAAACACAAGTACTTAACCCAATATTTTAAAAAACCAAATCGGATATCGAATCGGTGAAAATTACCGTTTAAAATTCAATTGATTAAACCAGTTAAACCTACGATCGAACCGTTTATTAAATAAATTAGTAATATGAAACTAAATTTCATATATATGTCACACATTATTATATGTTCTCACTTAATAAAATTAAATATTTTCAACAATTAATTATAAATTTAGTACAACAATATCAATAATACATAACACAATATAATTTTACACTTCATTTCAACCATATTTAAGAATATTTTGACCAAACTAAAGAATTACAATAAAATAAACTAAACTAATTCAAACCAAAAAGAAAATAATAGAATACAATAACTAAAATAAAGTTCAAATAATTAAGAATAACTAAATTAAATAAGATAGAATACCAAAATATAAATAATACAATATACTTCATTAAACAACAAAAAATCAAATTTGAGTTGAACTACGATAAACAAATCTTAATTGTCAACAACAATATTAACTTGAATGACAATCAATAGAGTTGGATATCGCGACTATGTTTGAAAGAGATAGCATGATGATGATGGTATGTGGTTGAAAGAAAAATTATAATGGAGTGACAAAACTTAAAGTTTGTATGATTTATAAAAAAACACACGATTTTTTTTTTGTGATTGGGAAATGCATATTATGGAACCTCGGACCCGGACGATCACCTAAAGGATATCGAGGCTATGCTCGACTAGCGAAACGTCCGAGGAGCCATCAAATGCAGACTTTTTCCGACGACCCTGAGAAAAGGCACTATGACGTGGTACAAGAGTCTGGAACCGGAGTCTATCACGTCGTGGAGAGTCCTGAAGGACCTATTTTCACGACACCTACACGGCGTCCAGACGCCATTCGAAGAGGGAGGCCGCGTTGGGCACGATCATCTAGGCCCCCGACGAACCCCTCTGGAACTACATCGAGAGGTTCACAAGGGAAGCGGTGCAAGTAACGACATCGGACGAGATGAAGCGCTACCTTATGGAGCAAGGTTTGCACCGAGACTCCAAGTTCTACGAGGCTGTGGCCATCCACCGGCCAGACTCCCTCCAAGACTTCCTCGACAGGGCTTGCCATTACATCTGGTTCGAGGAGACGCAAGCCGGCAACTCCGTCCGAGACACCCGGGACAAGGAGACCTCCCGCGGGTCTCGAGATGAAGAAGCCTCAACCCACCAGCGCGGGGGAGACCAGCGACGAGAAGACCATCCCCGAAAACCCCGCAAGCAGCGTGGCCCAGCTTGCCGCTTCACCGAGTACACAACGCTAGTCGCTTCCCGCGAGCGCATACTGTCTGATGTGCTAATTCAGAGTTTGTTTGGGGAGGTGTCCGCTTCCCAAAATCGACACCCATCAAAGCTAACGTGGACAAATCAAAGTTTTGCCGCTTCCATCGAAGTCATGGGCACGTGACAGAGGATTGCATCCATTTGAAGGATGCAATCGAAATCCTGAGCAAGGATGGGCACCTGAAGAGGTAAACCCGGGGAGGAGAGCCCCCACGCCAGGGGGCTTATGAGGCTAAAAAAGTCGAGGACCTGCCTCCCCCCAACAACGACTACGCCCTAGAGGTAGCCCTCACCGTTGGCCGACCAGAGGACTGTGTCGCGGTGAAAATCGGATACCAAACTATTGATTAGTTTGAATCTTTAATTCATTTTGCAACCGAACTTTGATTTGTCCAAAGGAAGGGATAAAGATCGAAATTCCCACAATGCAATGGCAAATGCAAGCTAGATTGTTTTAGGTTCGGGGGTTGGTTAAACTTAGGGAAGGTACTAGCATCCTAAGTTTCTGTAGTACTCTACAGGAAACCTCTTGTTTTATGTTGTTTACTGCTAAATGGTTTATCTGCTTAATGGCTTAGATACCCTAGGGGTTTATATCTAAGTATACTCGATAAGGCATCGCACCTTATGCCTACATATCCTTACGGGAGTGGAATCAGAGTATGTTGTAGTTCACCCTAAAGGGTTAGAGGAGTCCTTTGACTGTGGTCAAAGTTCCTACGGGTTTAGGGTAGTTGGTTGATTGGGTCTAGGAGAAGAGACGAGTCTTCATTTTAAGGGAGAGATAACCACCACAAATGTAAAAGAGAAGGGTTGTAGGAAATGGTCTTTGCATCGTCTTAAGAAAAGGCCTTACATACTTGGATGGTCGCCAAGCATGCCTTTGTCGTTCTTAAGGCAAAGTCCCTACATGTTTGATTGTATTGTTTGTGGGGTGGAGATTATATCTCACTTAAGATGATTAACATCTATTCTCTATTTGTGTTTGAGAAAGTTGTATTGTGTGGTATTGTTTGTTTTCTATGTTGTAGAAAGATAAAGACAAGGTCCTTCCTATGGGGTAGGTCCTATCCTAAGCGATCAACTTGAAGAATCAAGGATCGAGGGGAACATGATGCATATGATGTGCGACTACACACAACGTTGAATTATGTGTAGGTTTTTCCTTTGGACGGAATGCAATGCGATGCAACGAGATATAATGACTTGCAGTAAAGATAAATTGCAGACAGATAAGCCATACACGAACGCATGAAAGCGCTGAGTGAGTGTGTGTGCATTGTGAATAAGATAAAGCAGATAAAAATAAATGTAAATACGCATGAAAGCGCTATGGTGTAGGTGAATGTGTTAGTGCACAATTTGATTTGCGTTTTACGATATGGTTTGATTTTAGTTGGATTACTTATGAGAAAATACTTTTGGTGAGATTGATTTGAGAAAAAGTTGTATTTGATTTTAGATGAGATGATTTTACGGGAGAAGTTAGATTAATTTTAAATCCTAAGGTTTTTCTCAATATAATCACAATGATTTACTTAAAAAAAAAGTGATTATTTAAATTGAATTATATTGATTGTGAAAGGGTTATTTTTTATTAATTATTATAAAGGTCAATTAATCACTAAATAGATTTTATTATTAAAAGTGAATAAACCTTATTTTATTAAAATGTTGTTAAAACAAAAAGTTAATTAATTAATTATCAAGATATTTTAAGATGAAAAAAGGAGTTTTTATTATTTTTTATTATTATATGATAAAAGATTATAAAGTTGGTTTAAAGGATAAAATAAAGTTACTAAATAGTAGGAATTGTTTTAAAAAAACATAATTAGCTAAATGGTTAAAAAAAGCTGTTAATTATTATTTTTTGGATTATTTAGTTATGATTAATAAGAAAAAGTTAACGGCAAACTAATGAATTAGTTTTAGGGTGATTAAAAGGGTGGTTAGAGTTTAAGTGGTGTCAGTGTTTGTGTTAGTGAATGATTAGCAATAATTAAACAAAAATTAAACAGAAAGGGAAAGAAACCCTAAATCCCAAAATCGCCCCCCCTTTCTTCTCCGGCGCTCTGCTCCTATCGTGATCTCCTCTCGCGATTGCCATTCTTCTTTCAAGTTTTCTTTCCTCTATCTCCATTTCCGTTCGTCTGTACTCGTCCCCGCCCTCTCACTTCTGCTAAAATCAAACAAAATAATCAAAAGCCAAATGCATCAATATGGTAAAAAGCTACCTGAGTTCGTGATTGATTCGATGAATTCGAGTGACGATTCAGAGGTGTTGACTCTTGCGAGGAAGCCCTCCCTGGTTGGCGGTGACGGTCGCGGCTTGCAATTGAATTCGCGGCGGAGGAGGATGGAGATAAGTTTCTTCTTCTCACTCTCTTAGGGTTACGAAATTAGGTTTTTCTTGATAAGCTGTTAGCGGTATTTTTTCGGTGTGTTCCCTTTCTACTTCTGCTTTGGTCTCCTTATATAGGCTCTGAGTTCTGATTTGAAAATTGAATTCGTTTTAACCGCAATTGAATGCTAAATGAGGATTTTCCAAATATGCTCAGATACGATTTAGGGATGGTTTCCTTTTCCGCTGGTGATTGCTAATGATTGTAGTAATAGCTCGTTATTCCTCTTGATTTTGTGTGCTGATTAAAACGGATTTGATTTGGCCTATTTCTGAATCGAATCTTCCGTTTATTCTCTGAATATTCTCCAACTGTTACCTTGCTGACTTTGAGTGTGATTTGGGCAGGTGTACGTGGAAAAATGTCTTAGGCCAAAAAACATGGAATAGAAGCCCAGAGGGAAGATTCAGGGTACACTTTTTTCTTTCGACTCAATCATTGCTCCTGAGGTTATGGCCTTGTGGGATTGGTACTGATGGCAACGCTTAGTTTCTAAGATTTTCAATAGAATGTAGTTATTGAATTCTTGTTAACTAATATCTATCAAACTTCTTTTCGTATACCTTCTCCTTGGTTTGCACGTGTTTAACTCCTGGGATTTTGTGTAGCTGTGCATAAAGTTCTGATAAGAGGCTTAAGGGGCTCTTGCTCTTGGTTATCACCGCACGCGGGGTTACCGTAGCTTACTCGTGCCTTTCTTCTCCACTATAGGTCACGTCCAGAAAGTGCAAGCATATCGTGTTCACATCCCAAAGGCAACGCAATGTAATGCTTCTTTCCCATTCTCATCGCCTGATTGACTTTTTCGTTTCCTGTATTGAATTAGCAAATTTTAGAGCTTGGTAATTGACTCTGCATCTCATTTCTAATACTTGGTTATCCAATCTGTTTGCAGGCCTGTAGTCAAATTTGTGAGTTGAACAACGTGTCTCTTCCACAAGTAGGCAGTATATGATTTGTATAACATCTCTTGTTACATTTCCTCGGACCACACGTGCTGTATGCAGATAATGCTTTCCTACTCTCGCTGATTGGGAGCTGCGTAATTCTTGGTAGAATCTTGATAAACTGAGTCTCCTTAATTCAATACATTCTTGCGAATCTCATTTTGAAAGCTGTTTCCTTTTTCAGGTCAATTACGTGGCTGCAGCTGGGAATTGCAATATGATTGTTAGCACAAGAAGTGGCTTTGAGCAGATGCACATGCGATAGTACCGGTTCTGAACTTCACTTCTTCAATGCCTAGGCACTCAGTACGAAAAGGATTATAAGTGGATCTTGAAGTGTTAGAACTTTTCCTTGCTACAAATCACTGCATCATGCTTCGATCTTGCAGCAATAGTGCCAAGAATTTGATTGCTATGGAACGTGCAGAAAGATCCTTGGAGTTTGTCCCAACATTCTGAATTAGTATGGTACATAGAGCTTCTAGAATAGAAGTTGAAGCAGGATATTCAGGTAAATTTAAAGTGGTCAATAGATTAGTAACAAGGTTATCCATTATGGACTTCAAATCAGAAGCCCCTGACTTTTCCGTATCTTGTTACATCCGCTGCAGATGGGTAAGAGCGGCTAGTGTTGTTTGTACCACTACTGTTGTTGTTCTTTTGATGTTTGCAGATGTCCCTTGCAGCTGATAAAAAAAGGTGTGCTGCTTACTATTCCTTTATTGTCTCTCTTTATTGGGTCATATGTTCAGTTTCTTTTCCTTTCACTCGTTGATTATGTATGGTTATGCTCTCGAATACACCTCTACTTTCACATAATATTGGCCTGCTAGAGGTATCACATATGTCAGTACCGCTTTTCATGAAACTTGTTGTATTTTGTGTCACACTGTAAAATTTAATGAGTAAATTCTACACCACTTCTTGCTTTTCAAGATTTGCTTCTTGGGTGTATGTTATGTGACGTGATAAATTATTTTGACAGATTCTTAAGAAAGAGATACGGATAAGATTAATGGAGCCTTTGGTTTAAGGGACCTGCTGGTCATCCACTGCTCCATTGCTGTCTTTCAGTTGCAAACTCATTCGCCCATTGTTCGGGTCTAACTCCAGAAAAAGCCTTATTATTTAAGAATTCACCAGCCCATGCATCACCATGATTATACTGCTGCTGATATTCTGATGTTTGTTGGCTGTTAGTCCCAGTTTAATAACCGTTTTGCCTTCACAAATAGCACATGACGTTGTAATCTCTGAAAGGGGATGGATGCTTGTTTAAGACTGTGGATTTAGTGGGGTCAACAGCCTCACGTTTGATTCACACCAGTTTACAATTAGTGCCTTTACAGTGTAGCTAGGTATTTAGATTGGTGTGAGCCAGACTCTGATGGGTCTTTGTAACATTGATTGTAAGCTCATGCGGTAATGCTTAAGTTTATTGCTTGAAAACAATATATCCCTTGTAATAATGAAAAACGTATTTGTGAAAATAGACTTTCATGCTTTCCTGTTTAGTCTTTGAATGGTAGAAGCTCAAGTATGAATTGTGTTTATGATTGATGAATTTGAGCTGCCACTGAATTATTGATTGATCAAGAAACAACGAGTTCTTCTCTGGTTTCTTCAAAATCATAAACTTTCAATTGTAATCTTTGGATAATAAAAAGAATGCTTGCCAATCAATTTTATGCGTTAGCTTTCGAAAGCGTAAAAAACGTGTAGTAGTAGTTATCCATTTTTCAGTTGTCAATTGGGTGATGCCAGCTTCCACGTTGCCTTAGCTTTCCCACACAAACCACTCATGCACTTGTTTTGGATTTTGATCTCATCGCATGAAACTTATAACCTGATCTTGAATTTTATAGAGATAACGAGCCAACGTCCTGAGGAGTATGGGGACCTGAACCAAACTTTAGAATGGATTTTCTAAACTCATCTCATATTCTCTGAGGTCAAACAAAACATCCCAAAGATCCAGACAATTCTCGAATAGACATCTTTGGACCAGATAGGTGTGACTCCTTAGAGAAAATCTGTTTGTACTAGCTTCACAAAATAAAACAAATAAAACGGTGGACCAAGGTTAGCTTATGTGTGGATGATAGATCATGAGAACGAACGCTATCTCCACTCGATATTACTGCGTCTGCACAAGAATTGGTTAGTCACATAAATATAAATATTAAAATAAAGTCGAATAACAATAGAAAACGAAAGGGTATCTTATGGTCAAAAATTAGGGTGCAACAGATGCCCCTATTTAAGTTACTCCTATTCGGGGACATGGAGATTGAAATCTTCGTCTCGACGAGATAGGAGGGACTTAAATACAAACATGCGCGAATTTTTGGCCATAAGAAACCACCGAATGCATATGATATGCAATGATATGAAAATGCAGGGCGGACGAAAATCTGTAAGGAAGAGGTCACAGGGGATGAACTGGACGCGACATGCTAGACAGAAAAGCAACAGATCCAACAAGGCGGGACCCTACAAGGACAATGAACAATCACTCATGGGAAATCTCCAAACGTGTAACGGTAACCTCATGCATCAAGGATGCGGTGATTTTGACGATTTGTGATCGAAAGATTACTTTGACTACCAAGGTGGTGGTCAATAGTAACTCAAAATGGATCTCCCTTTTTTTTTATATTTTGTAACTCAGCTGAAATGGTAAAATGTATAACCTCTCCTGGCATCATGGTACGGGGACCAATGAGCTGGTTTCGGTCTCTAATGTCAAACTTCCCCTTGCTCCATGGTATGGGAAACCATGAGCTGGTCTCGGTTTCTAATGTCAAACTTCCCCTTGCTCCATGGTATGGGAACATGAGCTGGTCTCAGTTCCTACCCAAAATGATGGAAACTCGCGAGAGCGTCCTCGAAGAGGGGGTTGCAAATTTGTAGATTGTAATGTTGATGTAGATGTTCGGCTGTGAGCCATAGTGTCATTGTAGATTGTAAGTTGTAAATTGTGACACTGTAGAATTGTTGATGTAAATGTTGTCGATGTAATCTTGTAATTGTAGAATTTTGTAGATGATCTTGTATTTGTAATTGTAGATGCAATTTGTATTGTATTGGCAATTTGTAGAATGTGCACCGGGGATCTTCGAAAGAGTTGTGAACCGGTTGACGCGTGGAGTGTCCTCTTGTGAGGAGATATGTCATTGATTGTACTCATAATGAACTCTCTGGGGAAAATCATTTTTGAGGAGTATCTTTGTTGTAATTGTAAGATATGTAAGATTGTTGTAGCAGAAATCCTCAAGTGGGGAAGTATCTGTAATGTACTTTGTTTTGACAATCTTGAAATAATCCACTGGGGAAGGACAGATTGTCTTGAGGAAGTTGTTGTTTGTCGTTTTTGAGAATAGATCTGCCCAAAACGAGTTGCTCAAATAAAGAGATCTTCTGCTTTTCGACTGTAAGTTGTTGAAGAGATCTTTGTAATGTTGTTGAAGAAACGGTGTGTCTTCAATGGTGATCCTTATGATGTCAAAGCGCAAAATTAAATGCACTTTTGATCCATGCTCAAAAGCTGGAGATGTTCATAGTGATTGTCAAAGACCGAAATTCAATTCGGGAAACAACCGAAGAGAAACTGTCAAGCAAGACTCAACCATAGAGGCATAAACTTGGGAAATGTACTGAAACAACTGTCTTCCACGAGTATCGAACTTCGTGGGGAAATAGAAATATTGAGTTTTTTGCTTAGGGCTGACAACTCTACTTTGGAAGGAGTAAGACACGCCCAAATACCCAAGGGTAAACGCAATCGAAGAGATAGAGTAAAACAAACAAAGGATGCACAAAATGCAAATGTTATGCTATCTACTTATATGATATGTGTATGCTTATGCTGACAGGGACAGACGAAAGCAAAGGACCGAAGACGGGATAAACGTCTTGAAACAAACATCCGACCAATCTTCAAAGATAGAAGTATCACTGAGGATAGATGGAGAACCAAATGTAGGATCCCATTCCTGCTTCAAAAACTTCAGATTTCTCTTAGGAAAAAGTGATCAATCCATTGGGGATGTAACATCTTGATAAGTTTTGACATGTTGTATGAAATTGTAGACGGAGGGTACCCAAACCGAAGTTTCCATAGGGGATAAAGTAAATATCCTGGGTCGTCGCAGTTGGTTGAACATGTTAGGGTTGAGCTTCCTGCGGATGAAATATACATCTCTTTGCTCCAATCTTCAAATGCCCCAAGTTAACATAGTTTAAAAACAACCTCTAGAGAGGATTTTACAGAAAACATGATGCCCAAATGCCCCACTGTTTTCAAACTCTCTAGAGATTCGCCGAATCTCGACGTAACTGCCCCTGATTTGGCGGTAAGTGAGTCCTTGAATTTCTTCTAGTTGAACCCAAGACTTGTGCGGATGAAAATTCTTGGAAGAATGACTTGCCTCAAGTCAGCAAAGTCTTCAAATATCATCATCAATGTCTGTATGTCGTCTTTCTAAGAAGTCAAACGTATTTAGCACATTTGAAATATCCATTTTGAAACGGTTAATGCAACACGCGTTTGTCTCGAAGTTTTGAAAAGGGGTATCGCGATAACTTGTGATCGAAACCACTAGTTAGGATACAAATTGAATCATTATTTATAAAGCCGATTTAGTTGAGCGTAGCTCAAGGAGTCAGGAAACAATATCTTATCGAGTATGCTTTCGAATTAGACCTTACCTCAATTGGGACTTTGAGGGTTGTATATGGGCTTAATTTATGACTTGTAGAATGGAGGTAGAAAAAGGTTAGTATATTTGTGCCCACCCAATTTTTGAAAGATGTTTGTCATTTCTGATATTACCCTGCCCCAGGTTAAGAAAAATGGGGTTAGAAAGGGTTTGGGAGAAAGAGAAACGGATCCTCAATCAAGGTTAAAAAGAAAGGATTGACTATGTTGGCCTTCAGGAGGTTTAAAATAATGCCTTACATCATCAGTAGGGTTTTCATTCGAAGCATACAACAAGAGATCATGTGTTTTACTTCATCATCCTCCTTCCAATTCTCTGTCAGAGCAAGAGAATGGGTGAAAGTACGGCGTTATAGATAATTTTGAAAACTATCTGAGTGAAAACGAATGGATTTCTTCAAGACAAACAGTTATTGCATTACTTATTCAAAACAAAAGTTCTTACATGCAAAAATATGCTTTCAATCAAAGAAATAAACACACAAACAAACGAAAGAAAATGTAAAGTTCTTCTGAGAGTCCTTTCCAGGATTTTTATTGTGCTTTCATGTAGACGGGAAAGATATGCAGAATGTCTGTGCGCAGCTTTCAGACACGGCGTTGACGACCTTGAATCATGCCTGGGGAGGATGAACCTTGTTGCGATAGGGGGTTATCTCGTACGTAAGGGACGGAACCCTCAAAGATCAAGACTCTATCTTTGACCAAATTTTGGACGTCTGCTTTCATGCCGTAACAACTCTCAATGTCGTGCCCCGGAGCACCTTGATGATACAGGCAAAATTTGTTGGCATTGTACCAGTATGGAACCTCTTAGGTACCTTGGGTGGGCTTTAGTCTGGATATGCCCTCTTTGAATTAGTGCTGGGAAACAAATCAGCGTACTTCACCGGGATAGGATCAAACTGATGATTACTTCCCTTGGTGTATCTGGAAGTCATCCTTTGATACCTTTTCCGAATTTGTCGGTGTTGTGGTTGATCTGGAGAGGCCAACCTCTGCCTAGGATGTGGTTGTTGCTCACACTGAGCGGGCATCGTATATTGGTGCTGAGGATGGGGTACCGGAGCTATGAATTCTCTGGAAGGTCCACAGTCATCTCTATTGTTCGGGGCTATACCCAAGTTATGATGGTATTGCTTCACGAAAGCAAAAGTTAAGTCTTCCCAAGACTGAATGTGATTCCTTTGCAGATTCATATACCATGCTGATGGTGCTCTACCCAAACTTTCTTGGAAGCAGTGAATCAAAAGTTGGTCGTTCCCAAGGTAGGCGGTCATCTTCTGACAGAACATCGTCAAATGATACCTTGGGCAAGTTGTACCTTTGTACGCTTCAAAGGTGGGCATCTGGATCCCGGGGGGATAACTGAGTTTGGAACTAGGTGCGGGTCACGAGCATGGAAATCAGGCGCACGGTTCCTCTTCATTATTTTCCATCGCTCCTCGAAGTCACGAAATTCGTTCTTGAATGCTGTAAACTCTGGATCGTCTATTTCCTTT
This sequence comes from Lathyrus sativus, assembly GCA_963859935.3. Lineage (NCBI taxonomy): Eukaryota > Viridiplantae > Streptophyta > Magnoliopsida > Fabales > Fabaceae > Lathyrus > Lathyrus sativus. The sequence continues at coordinate 31,352 of CAWUDS030005816.1, read as the reverse complement.
TCTTGCACAGGCTGAGGCTGAAGTTGAATAGGAACAAAGTTGTCGGAGGGACGGCAAAAGCGTCGGGTTAGACCTTACTCTGAAGTTAGTCATGCGATCCATGTCTTTGTTCTCCTTACTATCCTTTGATGATACTTCCGGGCTTGGTCAGATGGTCGAGACGGCGACTGATAGCAAAGAATGGAAAACCAGAATGAGCCACAACAAAGGAAGGACACATGCATAAATGTAAAATGCCATGCAGAATGTTAATGCAAGATGCAGGAGGAGACTTCCAGAAACTCAAAGTGTTTTTCCAAGTGTTATAATTTAGGATAATTAAAAAACTTTTTTATTCTTGAGAAAAGCAAAGTGCTCTTTTCAGAGTTCATTACAACGAAAGCAAAAGAAGACTTAGAACTCTATCCCACGGTCTTCTTTGTACGGAGCTCCTCTGTCAACTGGTCAATGCGCTCCTGCAGCGCTGCTTTCTCGATGATAAGTCGTTCCACACACTCCTTCCAAGCCATGGTAGTTGAGGGGAGATCATCATTGGTGACAGTACTTGAAGAGGCATGAGGAGAAAATAAATCTCCTTGTGCCTTTCTCTTCCTGGCAACTTCTATTTCTGGTGTCTTCTGAAGTCTTTCCTTCTCGATTTTGAGGGTGAAGAACTTATTCTTCCAGGCAGTCTCACTTCCGGGCTTCATCCAAAGCAATCCCTTACTTGTTCTATTTCCTCCTCCTCGAACCAGTCGGGGTCATGAGGAGATAATACCATGGTTCATGGAAAGGAAAAGGCATCTTGAGATCGAGAGCCCTTTCTCGCACCCAATGTAGATATTCTTCAGAGACAGTACAATCGGGGTATCCTGAAGCGGCTGTTCCTTCCCGGTCAATGTATTTCCATGTATAAATGATGACAGTCTTTAGATCTAGATCCTCTTCTCCCTTGAAATAGATCTCTTCCAACGCAACTGGGTCAGGTACTTGGATCATTGGGTGTCCAAACTGTCTACGGGCTAAGGGCAGGATTATAACTTATACATCCCTCTCTTCCAATAAGCGGTACGTTGGGGAATCCTCCGATGCTAGGAATCATAGGCACGCCTCCATAGGCGGGATTATACCAAACAATGTCCGAATGGGTAAGGGCCATAAGTATCTCGGACCATCGAGGTGTTGCTACTTTGTCCCTAAAGGGACGGATACAGAGTCAGACGAGCGATGAACCATGAGTACAGCAAGGCGGTAACAACATACAATGTGTCCTCCCTCCTTCGGCATTCTTCGAGTGAATCGAAAAGTACGTATCAGCAAGCAAGGTGGGTACTGGATTCTTGAGTATGAACAGCTTGATTGCATCCATATCAACAAAATCGTCAATTTGAGGGAACCAGAAAGTCCCATAGACCAACAAAGCGAAATTGGCTTCCGATATGAGAACCTCCTTTCTTTCAGCATGGTAACGGACCTTTTCGATCAAAAAGTCGGCGGGAACCAAGGACTCCTTCTTTGGTGGTTAGGGTGTGCCTGAACATCTTCTAGGCTGAGATGGGTGGCATTGCAATTTCTTGGTGACTAGGCGTGTCTTCCCTTCCGGTGAATAGAGGTCGAACGGTCACAGGTATCCTCAAGAGTTCTGAGTACTCTTCAAGGTCGGCATCAATTGGTAGTCCGGAAAAGTGAAGCAGGTGATACATCGGGGTCGTAAAATTGAACCAACGTTTTCCAACAATCCTTTTTTCATCCTTAGCTCAAGGAAGCGAAAGACTCCTCCATATTCTGTTGCGAAGGCAAAGTCGATCCTCGACGAGTTCGGCTAGTTCTCTCAAGCTTTCGAGGTTGGGACTCTGAAAAGTGTACTTCAAGTTTCTCTTCTGAAATCCATGATTACAACACCTACAGGAAGTGAACAATGGAAAGGAATGCAATGTAGGATGATTGGGACTTCATGGGATTCCTCTATTTATGGGCATTGCGGTAAAAGAAAACGTTTTATTAAATTTGAAACGGACTACATAAATATTCTTTTAAAGAGTCCCAAATAAAAGCTAAATAAAAGCTAGTAAAGACACTAAAGAAGCTTTGAATGCTGCTGCTTGAGCTGCTCTTCTAGTTGCGCCTTCTCACGGATAAGGTTGTCCACAATTATTTTCCAGATAGTGCATTGTGGGTCGGAGAAAAATAAATCCTCCATGACCTTCCTCTTCTTGCAGGGGAGTAGCTCTTTATCCTTCAATTGCAGCTGCTTCTGAAGTTCATCCTTCTCCTTCTGAAGTTCATCCTTCTGCTCTTGAAGTTCAGCCTTTTGCTCTTGAAGTTCAGCCTTCTGCTCTTGAAGTTTAAAATTCTGCTCTTGATACTTATCATTTTCTGCCACTGCTACTTGGTACTTGTTCTTCCAAGACTCTAGCTCATGTTGAGACTTTCTTAAGGACACTTCTAACTCCTCGGCTTTGGACATAAAGACATAAGTGGGCTCTCCCTTGGGAGCTATGGGATCCTGACGGGAATATGGCATCTTTAGATTGGTTGCCCTTTGTCTGACCCACTGGAGGTATGGTTCTAGAGACACACAGTTAGGCTTCCCTAGACTTCTCTTCCCTCTCTTGTATACCCTACGCCACGCGTCCAGAACTCTTCCTAGAAGCTCTATATCATCCTTGAAGAATATACCCTCTACTTGAACACTTTTGGGAGGTTCCTTCAACGGGTATCCCAACTGTCAACGAGCTAAGATGGGATTATAGCTGATTCCTCCATCAAAGCTGAGCAATGGTACATTAGCAAAGTCACCGCAGCTATCAATGATTAATATTCCATCATACACTCGGTTGTACCAATCGATGTCAGAATGGGTCAAAGCCATAACCCTGGGAGACCAATGCTCTTTGCCAATGTTTGTAAAAGAGCTAGACTTCGGCAAGTGCGAAATAAACCACTTGTAAAGTAGAGGTACACAACAAGTAATCATCCCTCCCCCACGAAGGTTTCGGAGATGTACCGAGTGATATGCATTTCCCAACAGAGTTGGTACTGGGTTGTTCTTCATAAAGATCTTGAATGCCTTGAGATCGATGAACCCTTCGAAACTTGGGAATAAGAACAGCCCATAAACAAGCAAAGCAAAGATTGCCTCAAACGGAGCCTTATTAGAATAACCAGCATAGAATGAAGCCTTCTCGATTAGGAAACCTGTCTTTAAACCAAGAATTCCATCCTTAGTAACTAGGTTAGCTTTGACGTCAGACACCTTCAAACAGAGGGCTTTAGCAATATCTTTCTCATCAGGGTCCTTTTCCAAGAAGGGAAAAGGAGATTCTTCCAGAATAGGTAGACCCACCAAAAAAGAATACTCTTCCAATGTAGGTAGCAACTGAAAGTCTGGAAAGGTGAAGCAATGGTAGAGAGGATCGTAGAACTGTAGTAGAGTGGCAAGAAGTCCTTCATTCACTGAGCAACCCAACAAAGATATCAGCTTCCCATACTTGGTCCTGAATCCTTCTTGATCTTCGATGAAACCCCACAACTTCTTTAGGTCATCCAATTTGGGACTCTTAAAAGTATATTTTACAGTATGTCTTTTATCCGAAGTCATAGTGACCTACAATGTTCATAAACGAAAGTAAATCCCATGAAGTCTAATGCAGAATGATGTTACATGAATGCAGCAAACACAAGTATTCACATAAGGACAATAAAGATAAACAAACAAAAGGGATGCCCTAGGTTTGCAACGAGCATGGAGTAAAGGTGTACCCTTCCCAAAAGGTTTAAGGACTAAATGGGGTTTGTACCTGTAGAACAAGGTTCTAATAAGGTTCCCAAAGTCATTAGCCCATCTTTCGGATATTATCAACTTTCCAAGTACTCGGGGGTTAATAATATTCTCAAGAGAACTTCTTTTGAGTGTAGCATCGCGTAGCACTATTTCGGGGGTACCCCCTCATAGTCTCGCACTACGTCCTAATAAAGGCCAAAGTTGGGTTAAGGTAACTACGGTCCTCAATATCATAGGCTCCAAGTCAAAAATAGTGAGTGTCTTCACGATGGATCGTTCAACAGTACTATTTCGAAAGGGCCTCAACTGAGCGGGATTCTCGATTCAACTTGGTAGGGATTCCACTCCCTATAAGCCTCCTCGAATATATCCCATCCTATCTTAATTTCTCTCAAAGTTCGGGTGTAGAACTTTATCTCACCACTCAAAGACAACAAGCCCTAAAAGAAACATAAGAGAAAGCATGTAAACAATTAATCAAGTAGGCAGATATATATAAAGCAGTAAACAAATAAAAAAAGGATAGGGAAACCCACTAGAGAGTCCCCAGTGAAGTCGCCATTTCTGTCGCGGTGAAAATCGGATACCAAACTATTGATTAGTTTGAATCTTTAATTCATTTTGCAACCGAACTTTGATTTGTCCAAAGGAAGGGATAAAGATCGAAATTCCCACAATGCAATGCAAATGCAAGCTAGATTGTTTTAGGTTCGGGGGTTGGTTAAACTTAGGGAAGGTACTAGCATCCTAAGTTTCTGTAGTACTCTACAGGAACCTCTTGTTTTATGTTGTTTACTGCTAAGTGTTTATCTGCTTAATGGCTTAGAGACCCTAGGGGTTTATATCTAAGTATACTCGATAAGGCATCGCACCTTGTGCCTACATATCCTTACGGGAGTGGAATCAGAGTATGTTGTAGTTCACCCTAAAGGGTTAGAGGAGTCCTTTGACTGTGGTCAAAGTTCCTACGGGTTTAGGGTAGTTGGTTGATTGGGTCTAGGAGAAGAGACGAGTCTTCATTTTAAGGGAGAGATAGCCACCACAAATGTAAAAGAGAAGGGTTGTAGGAAATGGTCTTTGCATCGTCTTAAGAAAAGGCCTTACATACTTGGATGGTCGCCAAGCATGCCTTTGTCGTTCTTAAGGCAAAGTCCCTACATGTTTGATTGTATTGTTTGTGGGGTGGAGATTATATCTCACTTAAGATGATTAACATCTATTCTCTATTTGTGTTTGAGAAAGTTGTATTGTGTGGTATTGTTTGTTTCTATGTTGTAGAAAGATAAAGACAAGGTCCTTCCTATGGGGTAGGTCCTATCCTAAGCGATCAACTTGAAGAATCAAGGATCGAGGGGAACATGATGCATATGATGTGCGACTACACACAACGTTGAATTATGTGTAGGTTTTTCCTTTGGACGGAATGCAATGCGATGCAACGAGATATAATGACTTGCAGTAAAGATAAATTGCAGACAGATAAGCCATACACGAACGCATGAAAGCGCTGAGTGAGTGTGTGTGCATTGTGAATAAGATAAAGCAGATAAAGATAAATGTAAATACGCATGAAAGCGCTATGGTGTAGGTGAATGTGTTAGTGCACAATTTGATTTGCGTTTTACGATATGGTTTGATTTTAGTTGGATTACTTATGAGAAAATACTTTTGGTGAGATTGATTTGAGAAAAAGTTGTATTTGATTTTAGATGAGATGATTTTACGGGAGAAGTTAGATTAATTTTAAATCCTAAGGTTTTTTCTCAATATATCACAATGATTTACTTAAAAAAAAAGTGATTATTTAAATTGAATTATATTGATTGTGAAAGGTTATTTTTATTAATTATTTATAAAAGGTCAATTAATCACTAAATAGATTTTATTATTAAAAGTGAATAAACCTTATTTTATTAAAATGTTGTTAAAACAAAAAGTTAATTAATTAATTATCAAGATATTTTAAGATGAAAAAAGGAGTTTTTATTATTTTTTATTATTAAGATAAAAGATTATAAAGTTGGTTTAAAGGGATAAAATAAATTACTAAATAGTAGGAATTGTTTTAAAAAAACATAATTAGCTAAATGGTTAAAAAAAGCTGTTAATTATTATTTTTTGGATTATTTAGTTATGATTAATAAGAAAAAGTTAAACGGCAAACTAATGAATTAGTTTTAGGGTGATTAAAGGGTGGTTAGAGTTTAAGTGGTGTCAGTGTTTGTGTTAGTGAATGATTAGCAATAATTAAACAAAAATTAAACAGAAAGGGAAAGAAACCCTAAATCCCAAAATCGCCCCCCCTTTCTTCTCCGGCGCTCTGCTCCTATCGTGATCTCCTCTCGCGATTGCCATTCTTCTTTCAAGTTTTCTTTCCTCTATCTCCATTTCCGTTCGTCTGTACTCGTCCCCGCCCTCTCACTTCTGCTAAAATCAAACAAAACAATCAAAAGCCAAATGCATCAATATGGTAAAAAAGCTACCTGAGTTCGTGATTGATTCGATGAATTCGAGTGACGATTCAGAGGTGTTGACTCTTGCGAGGAAGCCCTCCCTGGTTGGCGGTGACGGTCGCGGCTTGCAATTGAATTCGCGGCGGAGGAGGATGGAGATAAGTTTCTTCTTCTCACTCTCTTAGGGTTACGAAATTAGGTTTTTTCTTGATAGCTGTTAGCGGTATTTTTTCGGTGTGTTCCCTTTCTACTTCTGCTTTGGTCTCCTTATATAGGCTCTGAGTTCTGATTTGAAAATTGAATTCGTTTTAACCGCAATTGAATGCTAAATGAGGATTTTCCAAATATGCTCAGATACGATTTAGGGATGGTTTCCTTTTCCGCTGGTGATTGCTAATGATTGTAGTAATAGCTCGTTATTCCTCTTGATTTTGTGTGCTGATTAAAACGGATTTGATTTGGCCTATTTCTGAATCGAATCTTCCGTTTATTCTCTGAATATTCTCCAACTGTTACCTTGCTGACTTTGAGTGTGATTTGGGCAGGTGTACGTGGAAAAATGTCTTAGGCCAAAAAACATGGAATAGAAGCCCAGAGGGAAGATTCAGGGTACACTTTTTTCTTTCGACTCAATCATTGCTCCTGAGGTTATGGCCTTGTGGGATTGGTACTGATGGCAACGCTTAGTTTCTAAGATTTTCAATAGAATGTAGTTATTGAATTCTTGTTAACTAATATCTATCAACTTCTTTTCCGTATACCTTCTCCTTGGTTTGCACGTGTTTAACTCCTGGGATTTTGTGTAGCTGTGCATAAAGTTCTGATAAGAGGCTTAAGGGGCTCTTGCTCTTGGTTATCACCGCACGCGGGGTTACCGTAGGCTTACTCGTGCCTTTCTTCTCCACTATAGTCACGTCCAGAAAGTGCAAGCATATCGTGTTCACATCCCAAAGGCAACGCAATGTAATGCTTCTTTCCCATTCTCATCCGCCTGATTGACTTTTTCGTTTCCTGTATTGAATTAGCAAATTTTAGAGCTTGGTAATTGACTCTGCATCTCATTTCTAATACTTGGTTATCCAATCTGTTTGCAGGCCTGTAGTCAAATTTGTTGAGTTGAACAACGTGTCTCTTCCACGAGTAGGCAGTATATGATTTGTATAACATCTCTTGTTACATTTCCTCGGACCACGCGTGCTGTATGCAGATAATGCTTTCCTACTCTCGCTGATTGGGAGCTGCGTAATTCTTGGTAGAATCTTGATAAACTGAGTCTCTTAATTCAATACATTCTTGCGAATCTCATTTTGAAAGCTGTTTCCTTTTTCAGGTCAATTACGTGGCTGCAGCTGGGAATTGCAATATGATTGTAGCACAAGAAGTGGCTTTGAGCAGATGCACATGCGATAGTACCGGTTCTGAACTTCACTTTCTTCAATGCCTAGGCACTCAGTACGAAAAGGATTATAAGTGGATCTTGAAGTGTTAGAACTTTTCCTTGCTACAAATCACTGCATCATGCTTCGATCTTGCAGCAATAGTGCCAAGAATGTTGATTGCTATGGAACGTGCAGAAAGATCCTTGGAGTTTGTCCCAACATTCTGAATTAGTATGGTACATAGAGCTTCTAGAATAGAAGTTGAAGCAGGATATTCAGGTAAATTTAAAGTGGTCAATAGATTAGTAACAAGGTTATCCATTATGGACTTCAAATCAGAAGCCCTGACTTTTCCGTATCTTGTTACATCCGCTGCAGATGGGTAAGAGCGGCTAGTGTTGTTTGTACCACTACTGTTGTTGTTCTTTTGATGTTTGCAGATGTCCCTTGCAGCTGATAAAAAAAAGGTGTGCTGCTTACTATTCCTTTATTGTCTCTCTTTATTGGGTCATATGTTCAGTTTCTTTTCCTTTCACTCGTTGATTATGTATGGGTTATGCTCTCGAATACACCTCTACTTTCACATAATATTGGCTGCTAGAGGTATCACATATGTCAGTACCGCTTTTCATGAAACTTGTTGTATTTTGTGTCACACTGTAAAATTTAATGAGTAAATTCTACACCACTTCTTGCTTTTTCAAGATTTGCTTCTTGGGTTGTATGTTATGTGACGTGATAAATTATTTTGACAGATTCTTAAGAAAGAGATACGGATAAGATTAATGGAGCCTTTGGTTTAAGGGACCTGCTGGTCATCCACTGCTCCATTGCTGTCTTTCAGTTGCAAACTCATTCGCCCATTGTTCGGGTCTAACTCCAGAAAAAGCCTTATTATTTAAGAATTCACCAGCCCATGCATCACCATGATTATACTGTTGCTGATATTCTGATGTTTGTTGGCTGTTAGTCCAGTTTAATAACCGTTTTGCCTTCACAAATAGCACATGACGTTGTAATCTCTGAAAGGGGATGGATGCTTGATTTAAGACTGTGGATTTAGTGGGGTCAACCAGCCTCATGTTTGATTCACACCAGTTTACAATTAGTGCCTTTACAGTGTAGCTAGGTATTTAGATTGGTGTGAGCCAGACTCTGATGGGTCTTTGTAACATTGATTGTAAGCTCATGCGGTAATGCTTAAGTTTATTGCTTGAAAACAATATATCCCTTGTAATAATGAAAAACGTATTTGTGAAAATAGACTTTCATGCTTTCCTGTTTAGTCTTTGAATGGTAGAAGCTCAAGTATGAATTGTGTTTATGATTGATGAATTTGAGCTGCCACTGAATTATTGATTGATCAAGAAACAACGAGTTCTTCTCTGGTTTCTTCAAAATCATAAACTTTCAATTGTAATCTTTGGATAATAAAAAGAATGCTTGCCAATCAATTGTATGCGGTTAGCTTTCGAAAGCGTAAAAAACGTGTAGTAGTAGTTATCCATTTTTCAGTTGTCAATTGGGTGATGCCAGCTTCCACGTTGCCTTAGCTTTCCCACACAAACCACTCATGCACTTGTTTTGGATTTTGATCTCATCGCATGAAACTTATAACCTAATCTTGAATTTTATAGAGATAACGAGCCAACGTCCTGAGGAGTATGGGACCTGAACCAAACTTTAGAATGGATTTTCTAAACTCATCTCATATTCTCTGAGGTCAAACAAAACATCCCAAAGATCCAGACAATTCTCGAATAGACATCTTTGGGACCAGATAGGTGTGACTCCTTAGAGAAAATCTGTTTTGTACTAGCTTCACAAAATAAAACAAATAAAACGGTGGACCAAGGTTAGCTATGTGTGGATGATAGATCATGAGAACGAACGCTATCTCCACTCGATATTACTGCGTCTGCACAAGAATTGGTTAGTCACATAAATATAAATATTAAAATAAAGTCGAATAACAATAGAAAACGAAAGGGTATCTTATGGTCAAAAATTAGGGTGCAACAGACTGGTTCGCCCTCAGAGAGTTCAACCTCCCCGACGAACTTCAGCTACCCGAGGAACCAGTACGCCCTACTAGCCGGTGGGAATATTTCCCGAAGGTAATGGTCATTTCCGGTGGGACCCCGAGCAAATTTTGGTGGGATCAGTCAAACGGAAGTTCGACAAACTCATAAGGAACAACTCCGACAAGATGAGCTCGCTTGACAAGTTTCGAGGTCGGTCCAATCCGATCACCTTCTATCTCGAGGAACTTCTTGGGGGAGCCCCTAACTTGAACATTCCCCTCCTGATACGGGTGCAGATGGAAAACTTCGACGTCCGACGCATCCTGGTCGACGAGGGGAGCTCAGTGGACATCATGTACACTCACCTCTTCGCGACACTTCAGCTCGAAGAATCCAACCTGTCTCCCTATCTAGGCTCTGATCTCCAGGGCTTCAACGGGATGACGACAAGACCATGGGGATACGTGGAGCTCAAGGTCACCTTCGGGGAAAAGGAAACAGTCAGAGAAATCAACGTCCGTTTTCTGGTCGTCGAATTCCCATCTCTGTACAACTGCATCCTGGGCAGAACGACGATGACCGAGCTCACCACAGTACCATCTACCATCCACCTAAAGATAAAGTACTACACCAGGTTAGGGGTCGTCGTCACCCTCAACGGGGACATCGAAGCTGCCCGTCGGTGTTTTGAAGCGGCGATGAAGGGCCTGAGTATGATCGGTCCCAAGACCAAAAAGATTGCGCCCCCGTCATCCTGAAGAGCGAACCATATGACCATGTCGACTTCGTAGACCTTGACAATTGTTTCACCAAAGAGCCAGATCGCGAGGACGAAGTCAGTGACACTCCTTCATCCAACAACGTGCAGCCTATCCATCCAACGCGCCCCATCCAAGACTGAGACTTCGAGATCGTCGCCCTCGGAGAAGACGCGAAGAAGACCGTAAAGATCGGGGCGGGGCTCCCCGACCTAGTGAGGAAACAGCTGAAGGCCTGCCTCCGTGAGAATGTCGACCTCTTCACTTGGAGCGCCGCTGTTGCACCCCAAAATTTGCTTAACCTTTTCTTGCCTGATTTATGTTTCATTGCATTTCATTTGCATAGCATAACATAGCCCTAACATTGGCATAGCATAACATCATTCATTGTGCAGGGGATCAAGGGTGAGATATGAAAGAAAGAGCCTAGCTGGAGGTTCACACAAAATAGAAAAGTCATCAAGAGTATCATGTCAAAAGAGGGTGTCCTTGAGGAGTTTGATCATCTGTATGAGGCCTATCTTCAAGTGTGAGGAGGTATCTGAGGAGCCTCCAGGGTTTAAGGAGTCTTGATCAAGGGTATGGTGTGTGAATGAAGCTTAATGAGTCTCTAGAAAGTCAAGAAGGAGCTTAAACAAGTCATTGTATCAAGTTCAAGAGCCATGGTTGAGGTGTGTACAAGTAGGGTTTCATCTAGGTAACCCTAGGTCAAGGAGAGCAAAGAAAGGGCATCAAGACCTAGCTCTAGGTAATGGAATTCATGGATTGATATGTTGAAGCATGTGTATGGATGAGCCAAGACCAAGTTCAAAAGAATCAAGAGTGGTTGGAGGTGTTTGAGACAGGGTTCCTAGGGTAAAATCCCCTGTATAGCACTGGACTTCCGAGCCATATAAGTCAAAATTCAAGCTTCAAATGACTTGGACCTCCACATGAATGTTGTAGAGGATGTTCATAGCTTTAATTTGAGTACTAGAAGTCATTCATTGGATTTATAGAACTCAAGTTATAGCCCAGACAAGCTAGAGGTCCTCAGAGGTATCTGAAATTTATCTATGAAAGTCACCTAACTTCCAAGCCATTTTTGGGCTAGAAGGAAGTTTCACTTGGATTCTTGGTAAACATGAAAGATGTTCCTCATGATCTTAGCTTTCCAAAAAGTTATAGAAGTCCTCATTTGGATGTGTAGAGCTCAAGTTACAAACTTTGCAAGCCAGGGGTATTTTGGGAAAGTGAGATTATAGGTCCTTTTTCAACATAGGTCCAAATCTCCATCTTCCACTTCTCAAATGGAAATTTGTTCAACATGAGATGTGTTTAAAATGATGTTTAGGGGTCAGATAAGGATCCATGGTGAATTGGATTGGCTTGTATAAAGAAGTGCTCCAAAATGGCCTATAAAGAGGGATTTTTCAAATGATTCAAAGGAGGGAAATTGGGATTTTTGAATTATAGGTCATAAACGTATCATGTGAATACTCATTTTGAGTAGAAATTAGATTCCAAACACATTGGCATTTACACAATTTTGAGATGAGCCCTAATTACATGACATGCTTTGTAAAGTTGTTTCTTACAAAACAAGTCATACATCCAAAACCATAATCAAGGCATTTCAGGCTTTCCTCTTGGTTATAACATGTTCACAAGGTCATTTGGAGTTGAATAGAACCTTCTAGAGCTAGCTGTAACAAGCAGATCGTGACTGCACCATTGGATTTTCAAGTGCATAACAGATTTTTGGATTCACTAAATTGGGCTTCAATTTGGATCCAAAAGCCCATGAACAGCTTCTATTTAAGTGCTAGAGTGATTTCAGATTGTTTTTGGTGGTGGTTTCGTGCTAGAAGTGAAGGTTGCAGTTGAGATTTCAAAAGCTCCAAGTCAGAATCGGTTTTGGAATTGCAAGCTTGATCAAGCCAAATTGAAGTGTCTAGAAGCTTCATCTTGCTTCATTGATCGTGTTTGAAGAGTTGTGGAGCTTAAATCCATCATTTTCTATCTCTGTTGATCCAATTTTTACAGGTATGTAACTCACAAATTTCCTCTTGATCTAGGCTAAGTTAGATAGAATCTTGCATGAGGTTAGGACCTAGGATGATCAGAGAACATTTCTGCATTGGTTTGGAGTTGTTTAGAGACAATTAAGATGGATGATCAATTTCTGTTAGAGGACGATTATGTATGATCTCGAGGTTTCAAATCAAGTTGGATAGATCATGATGATCACTGAAGAATGAGGAACAGTTCTGTGGCTTTATTTTTGCAAATGATGATGATTGAAATATTGACACCTTCTGAACTTTGATTCGAATTCTAAAATCCATTGAGTGTTAGGAGATTTGGATAGGAGATTTGGAATCCTGGTGAAATTCTGAGTAGAATTGATATGGAGTTTGCATTTTCTGGATCATTGGATCATGAACTCACCGGAGAAGGAGGTGGTGCAGTCACCGGACCACCACACCTGAACAGTTGGCCTCACCTGAGTTTAGAGATAGGAGACGACCTATTAGACGTTGGATCTTGCTTGGACCTTGACTCTTTCAACTCATCCAATGGCCACGACTTGTTTTTGGATTGCCTCCCTTTGAGCAAAACGCACCGTTTCACTAATCCCAGTCAGCGTGTGACTGGGATGCACGCGTGGACACGCTCTGGAGCGTTGGATGCGTTTACCAGTCAATTAATCTCATGGCCCTCATTTATTCCAGCATTTTAATTTCTTTTATTTGATTTTCTTTTTATTTTTAATCCATTTTGTTTCTAAAATTCATAATAAATAGGAAAATAATCATTTTTTAGCTAGATTTTTTTTCCCTAACTCCTTGAAAAATGTAGAATTTAATAGGATTGAAAAATAGTTAATTCATGCATTTTTTTATTTTATTTGCATTGGTTTTATTTTTAATTTGTTTGACATGTGTTTTTGCTGATTTTATTGTGAATAATTGGTGATGAATTTTAAGCTGATTCTTTTTGGGCTAGATAGCTTAGATATGCATGTACCCATAGTAATTTTCTCATATTTTTATGAGAGAATTTTAGGCTAGTTTGAGCATTGGACATTAGAGGGTTTAGAATTAGGGTTTTAAGTTTATACCTTTAGGTTTAGGGCATAGTTTTAGGTCCAAATAAATGGTTAATCCCCTGGTTTTTGTATGAGAGGTTCATAAGAGGTTTAGCAACCCTTAGTAATTTTTGTAGGATTTTATAATCACTTTTGGTATTTTAAGTAGAATTAGTTTTAAGACTAACTTCTAGGTGTTTCTGATGAACTAATTTGGCTAGTTTAATTCAATAGTTCCCCTTAGACTAGGGTGGTGTTGCTCTTGTGCTTGTGTGATCATGAAGATCAATTGAAGATTCTTTGGATAGCTTGAAGGAGCTTGGAGTTGAAGATTTCTCATCTGTTGGAATGCTTGTCAGGAGCTCAGGAAAATTAGGGTTTTAGGAAGAGCTTTTTAGACTTAGTTCATTTCTTGCCTCAAACATGGAATGCTTTGTTTGCTTCCATCCTATCCTATGATTCAAAGTCCTCCTAAGGAAGCCCCATCTCTCCCTTGGAGGTATGAGTGGTATGCCTTAAAGAGTAGAACTTTTGAGGATACCCTTCTTGGCAGATGATGGTTTCTAGTGATTTCCTTTGGTTTTCACTGGTTTTCATTCATTACAACTTGATCTCAATAACCAATATTTCTTGGTGGAGCTTGCTAGAGCTCAGGGATGAAGATCTAAGATGTTGAAGATGCCTTTCATAAGGTCTGCTTGAAGATGGAGTTATGTTACTGTCAACTTTGTTGTCAGAGCTGCTGTAGGAGTTTGGTGTTGCTGCTTGGGCTGCCTCCTTTGGGTTTTGTTTTCTGTATTGTTTGTTGGCTTGTGTAGCTTGCCCCCTAGGTTTGAGGTGAATGTTGATTCACTTTGCCTGTTGTTTTCCCAGGTTCGAGGTTGAGCAGGACTCCCTTGCCTCGCTTGTATTGCTGCATTGCATGCATTTTACTGTATTTGCTTGCTTTCTTTTTTGTTTATCCCCTAGGATCTCCGATTTCCTCTGTGCAGGAGGGAATTATGACAGACATTAGGATTCTTATCCATGCATGACAACATTAGGTTAGTTTTTATTCCCTTTTCAACCCTAGGTTTTTTAGAGCTTCTTTCTCTTCTTATCTCAAAACAACTCAAAAACATAGTAATAAGGTTAATCGATGTCGTACGTTACGAGCCTTAAGCTATTTGAGAAAGGGTTGCTGGAGAGCTTCTTTCCGGTAGTCTGGCTGCTTAGTGTGGTACCCTTTGGGTGACACGCGACGTAGTCACTCTCAAATCATAGTCTCTAGCGCGTCAGAGATTGCAAACAAACTAAAAAACACTTCTTTCGTAAAAGATTCAAAACAAACATCAAAGTGTCATTTTTGTCCGCTTGGACTCTTAATCAAGAAAAACTCTTTCATAAGGTAATAAAAAAACAATCAGACAAGCTTGTGTCTTCCGTATCCCGAACTATGTTTGCTCTGATCTTTCATGCTGTATGAAAGTATGTAGGCATAGTATGTCGTATCCTAGCGAGCAACCTTCCCCTCCTTTCTCGTAGGTAGGCGAACTACGTTGACTCTGATTTCTCGTTCCAGACAGGGATACGTAGGCATAAAGTGTGATACTTTGCCGAGTCATTTTCTTTTCCTTTTAACCCAGACCTCTAGAATAGATAGAATAACGATCCGTACTAGAAAACAAGTGTGGATCCCGTCGAGTACGACGGACGTGAGGGGTGCTAATACCTTCCCCTTGCGTAATCGACTCCTGAATCCAGGAATTTGGTTGCGACGACCATTCCTTTCCCGTTTTGCATTAGGTTTACTCTGAGCGTTTCCTTTCCCTTTGTTGGAATAAATAACGTACGGTGGCGACTCCTCTGTCATAGCCGGCGCCGATTTTCGCAGTAGTGACAGCTGGGGACTCCAACGGTTCCCTACGCGAGTCAATCCTAGCGCTTGTTTTCCCGTCGTGGGTTTTGTATGGATTTACTTTTCTGTATTTACTTTCAGCATTATATTATTGTTGTTATGCTGGGTAGGGGTTCAGATTGAGAGATAAGCCGGACCTGGGCTTGAGTGCACCTAGAATTAGTTGTGGAAAGTAGTGGGCGCGTGCATGCTTTGTATGTACTAGTGTCCCGCAAAATCCATGCTCAGACGAGGTTCTTCTGGTTGACTTCTTTTTTAACCCTTTGGGTTGAGGGGGTTGTTGGTTAGTTGGATTGTCGACTCTGGGGACCGATCAATTGGAAGTTGGCTAAGTGAGGCCTCTTCAGGACATGATGATGTCACACCTTCTGGGTATCGTATCATCAGTCTTGAAAGTCTGTGACACCGACGACCGCATAGGTTGCCGTACCTTGTGTCAGTTGATAGGGCACCTACCTGTGAGAGGGATTGGGGCATGTAGGAAACTTGACCTCCAGATTACCCGGTTTTCTTGATATTGGATCAGCATGTGTGGTTACTTGGGGTTCTTCATCAGGACAATGTTATAGGTCTGTTGAGACCAGGTTGGAGCTTTGTTATAGGTCTGTTGAGATCAAAGTGGAGCATTGTTATGGGTCTGTTGAGACCAGGGTTGAGCAGTATTGTGGGTCTGTTGAGACAGATATTGTGGATGGATCTCTTCAGCAATATATCACTTAATCCCTGTTGCATGTTTGCATATTGCATTGTTGCATACTCATTTTGCATATCATTAACGTGTGTCTGTGCTGCAGGTGCATTTCATACCCTCTGATTCTAGTTTCCCGGATTTCTGTCTGCTGCTATTATGGATACTTTGAAGAAGACTGTGGCATACAAGTTGCCTATTCCAGATGTTTCTTCTCTGCTTGGTTTGATGTCTCTAGCTGATGAGGATGTGAAGAGAAGCTTCAGGAAGAGTTATGGGAGACTGCTTAGGTTGGTTTGTAAACCATCCATGTA
The DNA here is from genome assembly GCA_963859935.3 of Lathyrus sativus. Classification (NCBI taxonomy): domain Eukaryota; kingdom Viridiplantae; phylum Streptophyta; class Magnoliopsida; order Fabales; family Fabaceae; genus Lathyrus; species Lathyrus sativus. The sequence continues at coordinate 15,006 of CAWUDS030005816.1, read as the reverse complement.
TGAGCGGAACAGATTGTACGCGCTGATGCAGTTCTATGATCCCCCGCTGAGGTGTTTTACTTTCCCTGACTTCATTCTGGCTCCGACCATGGAGGAATATGCTGAGATCTTGGAGTTGACTATTCAGAACAAGGTGCTCTTCATTCATATGGGTGTTGGGCCCAAGCTGGAGGATTTGGTTGTTGCTTTGCACTTAGACTCCTCAGAGTTGTTGTTAACCTCGTGGAACAGAGTTTCTGGTTTTTCTCTCAAGTTCTTGGTTGGGAAGGCACAAGAGTATGCCAAGAGTGGCTGTTGGGTTGTGTTTAATGTTATCCTTGCTTTGTGTATCTATGGCATTGTACTGTTCCCTAATATGCCTGAATTTGTTGATTTGGATGCATTCCATATATTTGCTTCAGGCAATCCTGTGCCTACTCTGATTGGAGATTTCTATCATTCACTGCATTATAAGAACGAGAATAGGAGGGGCAAGAACGTCTCTTGTTGTGTGCCTTTGTTGTATATGTGGTTTGATGGTCACCTGCCCAAGAAGGGTATCTTTGCTGAGTCTGCAACTACGATGGATTGGTCTGAGCATCTGATGGGACTTTCTTCAGAAGATGTTGTCTGGTTTGATAGAGATTTACTAGGATCTGAGATTATCTAGAGATGCGTCGGATATCCTAACGTTCCTCTAATTGGGAGGAAAGGGTGCATTAACTACAATCCATCATTATTGATCAGGCAATTCGGTTATGCTTTGAGAAGCCCGCCAAAAGAGGAGGAAGTGCAGGAATCTCTGTACTTCACAGGTGATCTGAGTGGAGAATTATTGTCCAAGCTTCAGCATGCTTGGAATAATATCAACAAAAGGGGTAAGCCGTTGTTGGGTAAGAATGATTGTCAAGCCTATGCTCCATACAAAGTCTGGATCCAAGATAGGGCAAAGCAGGTGCGGATGCCGTTCCCTGCAGTATTACCTCCTACTCCCCCCGTGATTGAGGAGCCAACTACTGTGTCTATTGAGAGATATGAACAGATTGTGAAGGAGAAAGAAGAGCTGATGAAAGCCAACGAGAAGTTGGAAGAAGAGCTAGTGCAGCTCAGAAGCGAAAGGAATGAAGTCGTATACTCCTTCAAGCAACAAATAGAGCTGGTGAATCAACTAGGCACAGAACTGACTGAACATCGAAAGAAGCGTGAACGTTTGGGGGTAGATTTCAAGAGCTCTCATGACATGCTGGAGTCTAAGAAGAAAGCACTTGATGTAGCCTACCGGGAGATCTCTACATTCAACAAAACCTGGAATGTTACGCTGACAAATAACAAAGAAAGAGAGGACAAACTGAAGCTGCAGATCTCTGAACTGGAAGATCAGTTGAAAGCTAGCCAGAAAAAGTTTGAAGAAGAAGTTATGCGAAGATATGACGTTCAGAATGCCTTGAATAAAGTTATCAAGCGTAAGAAAGAGTCTGCATCCCAGAAGCGGAAGCTAGAGGAGTGCTTTGGAGAAGGTGCTTGGGAGGAATCCATTGGGGGTCTCCAGCGTGTTATCAGGCAAAGAGACTCGCTTGTCGAAGGGTTGCTTTCTCAGCCAGACCATCCCAAGACTAAGAGATTGTTAGAGGAGTATCAGGCATATGGTCGCACTTGATTACCTTATGTACTATTGTATATGCTTTATTTGCATTGTGCTGGCCATCACCAGGATTGTTGGTTGAGGTCATGCCTTCTTGTTATTGTACACTCAGTGATATTGTATTCCTGACTTGATGGGCTTCTCAGCAATATATGAGATGTTTTTCCCCGTGAATGGATCCAAGCTTCTTATCACTATCACTGTCAATACACTGGAACTTTGGCACTAGAATCAGGGGTTGATTCCCTTAACGCACGGACACGAATTGCATTTGCATATTCATTTTGCATTGTCAGTTACTTGTTGAATTTGTATCTTATTTCCTGCATCTCGTAGGTTTTTCAGGATTGACGAACAAAGAGTCCATCGCTATTCAACCAGAAACAACTGCAAGAAGATAATGGATCAAGTTTAGGTCGAGATGTAGGAAATCCGCGAGAAGTTGACTCTGTTCATGCAAGCTATGGAGAGCATGGCCAAGGGCCAGGAGAATCTTCAGACCTTGGTGCAACCGCTGCTGGCGCGGGCAAACGGAAATGGCAACACTGACCACATTTCTGTCGAAAATCCTCACCAGGAGGATGAGATACCGGCAGTTGTTACTCCATCTGTTGTGACTATCAACAGAAACACTGGTACTGGTGCAGGTGCTGGCGCTGGTAACGACAATACTAGGAATGATGGTGATGGGCATGTTGTCAACAACAAAGGCAACACTATGGATGTCGATCAAGGATTCGTTGACAATGTTGGCTTTGGAAACAATGGGTATGGAAATGTCAATCAGGACGGGAACTTCGGGTTCAACAATCAAGGCTTCCATAATGACGGTTGCGGCAACAATCAGGGGTACGGCTACGGCAATGGTGGATTCGGTAATACTTTCAACAATGGTTTTAGACCTAATGGGGTCAATCTAGGGTTCGGTAACCAAGGACAGGGTCCTGTGTTCAATCAGCAGGGATTTGGCCGTAATATAGGTTACGATGGGTATGGCAATGACTGGAATGTGGATCAACAGGACGACGCTTTTTCAGGAAAAGGTATGGGACCTGAGGGCCCCATTGACCCTGTTCAGAGGATCAGAATGCTAGAAGAGCAGATGAAAGGTGTGGTTAATCAGAGCTCCGCTGGGTTAGATATGACTACTATGGGGTTGGTACCAGGGCTGAGGGTGCCATTGAAATTCAAGGCTCCAACATTTGACAAATACAAAGGGGATACCTGCCCAAAGGTCCATGTGCGTTCTTATTATAGAAGGATGTCTGCGTATTCCAATGATGAAAGGATGCTCATGCATTTCTTTTAAGATAGCTTATCGGGACCATCATTGGAGTCGTACATGGGACTGGAGCCCACTCAGATTAGAAGCTGGAAGCAGTTGGCTGATGCTTTCGTTATGCATTACAAATATAATAGTGATTTGGCGCCAAACAGAGTTCAGTTGCAGAGTCTGTCACAGAAAAATGGTGAAAGCTTCAAAGAGTACGCGCAGCGGTGGCGCGATATGGCAGCTCGAGTGCACCCTCCTTTGGTTGAAAGGGAGATGAATGACATGTTTGTGGGGACATTTACGGGAATGTACTATGACAAGTTACTTAATGTTTCGATGGGTAGCTTCTCCGATATGATCCTTATGGGAGAAAGGATCGAGAATGGAATTAAAATTGGGAAGATTCAGGCAGGCGAATCTACTTCAGCCGGGGGGACGAGAAAAGCGTTCGGCGGAAGGCGACAAGGTGATACAAGCGCTGTATTCGGTGGCAGAGGCCGGGGCAGAGGCAGAAATCAGTACATTCAACCTCAACAGATAGCCAGTGTTACTATTCCAATTCCTCAATAATAACAACAACCACAACAACAGCAACAACAACCGCAGCAGCAGCAGAGGCAGAATCAGGGTCAGGGAAGGTTTCAGAATGTAAGGCCGAAGAGGGTATTTGATAAGCCTCCGTCGACATATGCAGAGCTTCTTCAGACACTGTTGGGGTTGAATTTGGTGGAGAAAAGAACGATGGAACCGCCTACTGGACCGGTACTTCCTAGGGGGTATGATGCTAATAAGCAGTGGGAATTCCATTCTGGGGAGCCCGGGCACGATATAGAATCTTGTCATGCGTTCAAGCATAAAGTTCAAGACTTGTTGGACAGTAAAGCCATCAACTTTGGCCAAGTGGGGCCCAATATTGTACAACAGCCTATGCCTAATCATGGGGAAAATGCCATCTTGACAGAAGAAAATTTGAACTTGGTGATGGATGTTAACGAACTAAAGACACCATTGAGTGAGGTGAAAAGCAGGTTGCTCAGAGGGGGAGTATTTCCCGGTTGTGATGAATACTGTTTAGAGTGTTGGACCCAGCCAGAGGGTTGTAATGATTTGAAGCAGGGCATTCAGGCCATGATCGACGAAGGGACCTTGCAATTTGATCGAACTGCGGTTGAGAAGCCTGTGGAGGCCTTATGTGACGAGCAGAATGATATTGCAACGGTGACGATCCCGAGGAAGACTATAACGATAACGGCGCCCGTCCAGTGGCCAACTATTACGATTACCAAAGCAGGGCCTGTTCCCTTTGAAAGTACGAAAGTTGTCCCGTGGACGTACGGTTTAGAAGCGTATTGCAACGGTGAAAAGATTGTGGTGAATAGCCAGCCTGCTGGTACTGTTGATAATGTTGTTGGAACGGGGGGCATGACCCGTAGCGGAAGGATCTTTACCTCACCTGAAATAGAAGCAGAGAGGTTGGCCAAAGGTAAAGCCAAAGTAAGTGAAAGCGGGCCTTCTCAGTCGAAAGAAAAGGATACGTCGCCCAAGGACGTAGAGGAGTTCATGAAACTGATTCGCAAGAGCGACTACAAAATTGTCGAACATCTACAGCAGACGCCGTCGAAGATTTCTATCTTGTCGTTGTTATTATGTTCCGAGGCCCACCGAAACGCCTTGCTAAAGATTCTGGATACGTCATTTGTGCCTCAAGAAGTTTCTGTAAATCAGTTAGAGGGGGTAATAGCACATGTCAATGCCGGACATAGTCTGGGTTTCACAGATTTTGACCTAACACCCAGGGGTCGAGAGTACAACATGGCTTTACATATATCGGTTGAGTGTCGGGGCACCGTAATGTCGCATGTATTGGTAGATACTGGATCATCATTGAACGTATTGCCAAAGAAAGCCATGATGAAATTGGACATACGGGGAATTATTTGCACGCCCAACGATTTGGTTGTGAGGGCGTTTGACGGGATGAAAAGATTGGTGTTCGGGTCAATAACATTACCGCTTCAGGTGGGGCCAGAGATTTTTGATACCGAATTCTACATCATGGATATCCATTCGGCTTATAGTTGCCTTCTTGGGCGCCCATGGATCCACGCTGCAGGGGCTGTAACGTCCATATTGCATCAGAAGTTGAAGTACATGGTGGGTGGTAGTGTTGTTACCATTTGCGGGGAGGAGGACATTTTGGTCAGTCACCTGTCATCATTCAGATATGTGGAGGTCGACGGAGAAATACACGAGACACCTTGTCAAGCCTTCGAAGGGTTGCGAATTAAAGACAAAGCTCAGGGTTCCAGCAAAATGTCAGACGTGGCAGTGTCATCTTACAAAGAGGCTCAGGCTTTAGTGCAGACTGGTGAGACTAAAGGCTGGGGGCAGGTACTGGAGATTCCCGTGAAGAATGACAAGTTTGGGCTAGGGTATCGACTGACGTCGTCAGCATCATCTTCAGGAGCGCCCAGGTTCAAGGGACCGGTCACGATTACACCAAGCGGGGTGTGCTTTGAGACTATCAACGCTATTCCGACGCCGAAGACGGAGATAGCGACTGCGATATGCACGTGTGTATCAAGCCAACAATGCCAGGACAAAGTATCTGCAACTGGTTCATCCGGGAAACTGTCCCGGTGACTTTTAAACAGTAATGATTTGTTTTATCAATTGTTGAATAATCCTATGTCCTACCCGGGGCATAGTGATGTTACATTAGGGCTACTTGATTATGTGTATTGCACTGTTTAATCATGAAATAAAGGCGTTTTTCATATTCAAATATTGTGATCCCTATTTTTCTTGCTTTTACTTTAGCAATAAATGGCAACGTGGTTATTTGCTTTGTTTGCGTGTTAAAGCGTTTAACCATTTCCTTTGCAGGACTAATATTTCAGATGACATCTCATACGAACCGCCTATGACTCGTTTCAACTTCGAGCACCCGGTATTCCAAGCAGAGGAAGAGATTGTTGAGGATAGCGACCTGCCAGAGGAGCTGACTCGTTTGTTGAAACAGGAAGAGAGAACCATTATGCCTCATCAGGAGGAAATTGAGATTATTAACTTGGGGTCAGAAGAAGTTGTTAGAAATATCCGTATAGGGGCTGCACTGCAGAGCGACATCAAGCAAAGGCTGATTGAAATACTACGAGAGTATAGTGATATATTTGCTTGGTCGTACGAGGATATGCCTGGGTTGGATACGGACATGGTTGTGCACCGTCTGCCGTTGCGAGAGGAATGTCCGCCTGTTAAACAGAAACTCAGAAGAACCAGACCAGACATGGCTGTGAAGATCAAGGAGGAAGTGCGAAAACAGTGGGATGCTGCTTTCCTAGCTGTTACAACTTATCCGTCATGGGTCGCTAATATAGTACCAGTACCGAAGAAAGACGACACAGTGCGAATGTGTGTAGACTACCGTGATTTGAATAGGGCGAGCCCGAAAGACGACTTTCCACTTCCTCACATTGATGTGCTGGTTGATAACACTGCTCAGTTCTCCGTATTCTCCTTCATGGACGGCTTCTCAGGCTATAATCAGATCAAAATGGCACCAGAAGACATGGAGAAGACTACCTTCATTACTCCCTGGGGAACATTTTGCTACAAAGTGATGCCCTTCGGATTGAAGAACGCTGGGGCAACATATCAACGTGCTATGACGACTCTCTTTCATGACATGATGCACAAAGAGATCGAGGTTTATGTTGATGATATGATTGCCAAATCCTAGACGGAGGATGAGAATTTAGTTAATCTGCTGAAATTATTCAAGAGGCTTAAGAAGTTCAGGTTGAGACTGAACCCTAACAAGTGCACCTTCGGGGTGAGATCGGGTAAACTGCTGGGGTTTATTGTCAGCGAAAAGGGAATAGAGGTTGATCCTGCGAAGATAAAAGCAATACAAGAAATACCGACGCCTAAAACAGAAAAAGAAGTGCGTGGGTTTTTAGGGAGGTTGAACTACATCGCTCGGTTCATATCTCACCTAACTGCGACATGCGAGCCGCTATTCAAGTTGTTGAAAAAGGATCAGGTGTTGACCTGGAATGAAAATTGTCAAAAGGCATTCGACAAGATAAAAGAATACTTGCAGGAACCTCTTGTTTTGATACCCCCAGTGGCCGGGAGACCTTTGATTATGTATTTGACGGTTCTTGAGGAAAGTATGGGTTATGTTCTCGGTCAACACGACGAGACCGGACGTACAGAGCATGCGATCTACTATTTGAGTAAGAAGTTTACCGACTGTGAGTCCAGATACTCAATGCTCGAGAAAACGTGTTGCGCGCTAGCCTGGGCCGCCAAACCTTTGAGGAAATACATGCTGAATCATACAACCATGCTAATTTCAAAGATGGATCCAATCAAGTACGTGTTTGAGAAGCAAGCACTCTCCAGAAGAATTTCCCGATGGCATATGGTGTTAACTGAATACGACATCCAATATGTCTCGCAAAAGGCTATTAAAGGTAGCGTTCTGTCAGAGTACCTTGCGGAACAGCCTGTTGAGGACTACCAATCGATAAGGTTTGATTTTCCTGACGAGGATATCATGTACCTAAAGATGAAAGATTGCGAAGAACCGTTGCCGGACGAAGGACCAGAGTTGGGTTCCAAATGGCAGTTGATATTTGAAGGAGCTGTAAATTCCTATGGTAGCGGAATAGGGGCAATTATCACTACTCCTCAAGGGTCGCACATCCCCTTTACTGCCCGATTGACTTTTCCCGTTACCAATAATGAGGCTGAATATGAGGCTTGCATCATGGGTCTGGAAGAAGCTATTGATTTGCGAATCAAACATCTGGATGTATACGGAGACTCAGCTCTAGTGGTGAACCAGATTAAAGGAGAATGGGAGACACGTCAGCCCAATTTGATACCGTATATTAATTATGCAAGGAGATTGTTGCCTTTCTTTGACAAGGTGGAATTGCATCATGTGCCACGAGAAGAAAATCAAATGGCTGACGCCCTGGCGACATTGTCTTCAATGCATAAAGTTAACTTCTGGAAGGAGGCTCCCTGGATTGTTATCTCTCGGCTTGATAGGCCTGCATTTATATTTGCCATTGACGAGGCTTCTGATGGTCAACCCTGGTACTTTGACATCCATAATTTCCTGAAGAACAAGGAGTACCCAGCTGGGGCATCCAGTCGAGATCAGAAGACTCTCAGGAGATTGGCTAGCAATTTCTATTTGAACCCGGACGGTGTCCTATACAAAAGAAACCACGACTTGGTGTTGCTACGTTGTGTAGATGAGAAAGAGGCGAAGTTGCTCATGGAAGAGATACATGAGGGTACATTTGGTACACATGCTGGGGGGCATGCGATGACGAGAAAACTGCTACGGGCAGGTTATTATTGGCTAACTATGGAAACAGACTGTTTCAAGTTTGCAAAGAGGTGTCATAAATGCCAAATTTATGTGGACAAAATCCATGTGCCTCCAAGTCCTCTGAATGTGATGTCATCACCGTGGCCTTTCTCGATGTGGGGAATTGATATGATTGGCAAGATCGAGCCTACAACATCAAACGGACACCGATTCATTTTGGTGGAAATCGATTACTTCACCAAATGGGTGGAAGCAGCATCATATGCTAATGTCACCAAACAAGTGGTAGCCAAATTTATCAAATGAGATATTATCTGCAGATATGGAATCCCCGAGCAGATCATCACCGAAAACGGTTCGAATTTGAATAACAAAATGATGAAAGAGCTGTGTCAGAATTTTAAGATTGAGCACCACAACTCTTCTCCTTACCGACCTAAGATGAATGGCGCTGTCGAAGCGGCCAATAAGAACATAAATAAGATTGTCCAGAAAATGGTTGTGACGTATAAGTACTAGCACGAGATGTTACCTTTCACTTTGCACGGTTATCATACGACGGTACGCATATCAACCGGGGCAACCCTTTTCTCATTGGTATACGGGATGGCGGCGGTGTTACCGTTAGAGGTTGAGATTCCTTCCCTGAGGGTTTTAAGTGATGTCCAACTCGACGAGGCAGAATGGATTAAAGATAGACTGAATCAGCTCAGTTTAATGGATGAGAAGAAACTGGCTTCTCTAGCATACGGTCGGTTATATCAGAGCCGGATGAAGAAAGCTTACGACAAGAAGGTATGCCCTCGAAGCTTTCAGACGGGCGATCTTGTTTTGAAAAAGATTCTCCCACCACAAACAGATCACAGGGGCAAGTGGACTCCCAATTACGAAGGTCCCTACGTTGTCAGAAAAGTCTTCTCTGGAGGAGCCTTGTTATTATCCACCATGGATGGTGAAGACTTTACGTCTCCTGTGAATTCAGACGCCGTTAAAAAATACTTTGCTTGAAAGTGACCCGTTGGACAGTAAAAAGAGAGTCCAGGCAAAAATGGGGCATCCCGGCAAACCATAAAAAATGAATAGAAGGTTTGGGCAAAAGTTAGGGATAAAATTAAAAAGATGTACACCCGTGAAGTCGAAAACCTGAAAAGGGCGACTTCGGCAAAAAAGGGTATCCCGGTGAATTGAAAACCCGCAAAGGGCAGTTCACGCAAAAGTTAGGGATTAAAAAAGCAAATGACTGCGATCCGGATTTGATACAGCATTGCTTAGTGGTTTGGGAGTACCTGGGGGCCGTCTATCCAAAAACCATCTCTTCCGAAGATCGAGTACCGGGAAAGCGCAGAGTCAGGCGAGTCATAGGAGGATCAGCTCATGGTGTTTGTCTGTACCACGTCGTTGTTGCACCCTAAAATTTGCTCAACCTCATTCACTTGGTTTATGTTTCAATATCATTAGCATTTGCATATAGAGCCATGTACATAGGTTACTCATCTGCATAGCATAGCATAGCAAGTCATCCAACAGGGGACCAATCATTATTCTCATCTCTAGAGGCCTATCAAGAGGTTATTATTCAAATTCAATCTCATTCAAGTCATCAGAAAGAATTGGGAAGCTATCAAGTCAGTAGATCAAGCATTGAGTATATCTCCTAACTGAGGGTGGCTGAGGATCAACAAAGAAATTGTGAGCTGTGGGCTGAGCATGGAAAGTATGTGGACATCATGGGAGACCTAGAAAGTCATTTGGAGAAGGAAACAAGTCCTTGGTATGATCACAAGTATTGCAGTTGAAGACAGTCAACTAGGGTTTCATCTGGGTCAACCCTAGGTCAAAGGATTGTTTGAAAGGCATTGAGGGCCATTGAGGAGATGTGGGGTTCATCATTTGACATGGAGAATAAGGATATGTTTTTATGCTAAGAAGAAATCAAGATAAATCAAGGAGAAGAGGGGGTTCTAAATTAGGGTTTCTATGTAAAATCCCCTAGTTTAGGTCAAATTTCCAAGCAAGATAAGTCAAAATGAAAGCTTCAAATGGATCCTTGGCCAACATAAAACTTGTAGAGGATCTCAATACCTTTAATTTGAGTGGTGGAAGACATCAAGGAGATTTATAGAACTCAAGTTATGGTCCTTGCAAGTTACAGGTCATCTGAGGTATCTGAAATTTTGTCTGTAAAAGTGACTTGACTTCCAAGCAATTGTTTACCCCTCAAGGAGATTTCAAATGAATTTCTGGTCAACATAAGAATTGTTCCTCATTGTCTTAGATTTCTAGAATGGTATAGTATGCCTTCATATGATTTGTGGAACTCTACTTATGGTCTTGGCAAGAAAAGGGTATTTTGGTCATCTAAGAATTACAGGTCATTTTAACCTATGCCCAAAACTCATACAAGGAAGCTTCAAATGGAAAACTTTACAACATCAAACTTGCTCCAAATGACATTTTGAGTCTAGAAACGTGACCATGAGAGATTGGAAAGATTCATAGCACAAGGTTTCAAAATTGTTGGATTTAATGAATAAAAATGGACTTGAAAATGAGATTTTTCATATCTTGGCCAAATGAAGCAAAATTATAGGTCATTTTGAATGGAAAGATCATTTTAAAGACATTGGCTAAAGTAGAATTTTGAGCTTAGTTCACATTTTGGGAGTTATCCATGGTTGCTTGTAATGGAAGATACATAAACCAAATCCAAGGGAATTTGTGCAAGGGAAGCTTCTCCAAGTTTCTAGGAGTTTCTAACATCATGTATATATTGATATGAGATGGTTCATGCCATGGTTGGTGATTACATTCTCTCAAAACCCCAAGTTTCATTCACTTTCTCCAATTTGCAAAAGTATCTCAAACCCTCTCAAATCTCCACCAATCTTCACCATTCTTGTTTGGTTCTTCATCACCATCATCCAAGCATCATAATTCACATCAAGATTGGTGGAATTGGACGAAGGATCGTGTTGTTCAAGATAACCATCCAAGAAGCAAGAAGGTTTCAAGTTCATGATACAAGAAGTTTGAGCCAAGATCTTTGCATACAGAATCAAAGTGGTGGTGTGTGGATCAGTTTCAAGTCCCTGCAAGCATTGATTCAAGGATTTCCATAGCTGTATCTTCATTTTGAACCAGGTTGGTATCTCTGCTCGATTCGCATAGTTTAGCCAGCATGATAGGGTTTTGTTAGCTTAGACTGGTTAAGTTAGGGTAGATGATGATTTCCACAAAGTTTGGACAAGTTTCATGGAGTTTGACCAGAGTGCACAAATTCTGTTAAGGTTCATAGCACGTGGAATATAGCATGATAATTCTCTTTATATGGCTTGAAATGATCAGGATGAGGTGTAGATTAGGTTAGGATAAGTTTTGGCAAGAATTGAAGCATTTGATAGCAGGTGTTAATGGTGGATTTCATCTGTTACACCTATCAGGTTTGGAGCTTGGATGAGTTTTAGAAGGATCTAACACCATGGCTGTGTAGAGGGTGAGGAGGAGAGTGTTTTTTGTCTTTGGATCGTGTTAATTCATGGAGAGACCAGGGAGAACGAAGGACTGGAAATCCATGCATGGAAGTTGGAATTTCAGAAACCCTAGAATTCGTTTGGGGACGATGATGGCCATCCGTTGGATCATCCAATTGACTTTGACTCTGAGCCCAATCGTGTGGCTGTGGTTTAAAGAAAAAACGGAGGGAGATTTAAAAGACCAAACGCACCGTTTTACTAATGGTTTCTGAGTGGGCTTTAGGATCCCTTGGTTTTAACACCCCTCTCAACCAGGCCCAACGTAAATGAACTGGAAATAATGCTATCTGCACCGTTTACGTTTTTTAATTTTTTGTTTAAATTCTGAAGCGCGCTGGGCCTATTGTTTTGTTCTATTCGCACCCCCTGTCCTGTGGCCCACCTGGAAAAGCAACTAAGCGCCCTTGCTGATGGCACCCCCTCCCTCTATTTCTCTATTTTGTCATTTTTAATTTCTTTTCATTTTTCATGCATTTTCTAAAAATCATAATAAATCATAAAAACATTATTTTTTAATAATTCTTTTTGCATAATTTTCTTTAAAGAGTCTAGAAAATTATAAAAAATAAAAATTGCATTTTATTTTTTTATTTGGTATTTTTCCCATATTTTCCAAATAAATTCCTATTTTAGGTGTTTCATTTCATACATGATTTTGATAATTTTTGTTCTACTAGTTGCTTTAATATTTTTTGTCCATTCTTTTTAGGTTGATTAATAGACATTGTTAGTTTGTGCATGCAATTTAGTTCATATTTTTAGGAGTTAGTTTTAGGTGATTAGCTTAGGTGAAAACAACATGAATAAACTTAGGGTTTTAAATCAACTTAGGTGAAATAGTTTAATTCTTTTAGGAAATTTTCATTTGATTTTTGGGGTATGGACTATAGGGGTTATGGGTATAGGATAGATCCCCTTAGAAATCACTAGGATTCCCCTACTGCTATTAGTACATTACTGTCTATAGTTGATTGATTGGTGTGGTATGCCCTCTGGGGATTATTGCTTGTTTGTGTGGGTATTGGGATTGCTTGGGGATTGGGGGAGCTGAAGACTTGTGACGTTGAAGCCATTGGAGATCCAGAGTTTGAAGATCAACTTCCAGAGTTGAAGAGGAGATTCCTGCTAGCAGCTGTTGAGGAGATTAGGGTTTAGGAGCTAGGCAGAGCTCTAGATTAGAAAACTTGTTTCTCAAACATGGAATGCCTTGTCTGCATCCATCCTTTCTCTATGATTCAAAGTCTCTTTCAAATATCCACCTCCTTCCTTTGGAAGGGTCAGTGAATGTATTTGAAAGATAGAACTTTTGAGAGGAAACTTTCTGTTTAATGTTAACAGTTGATGAACCACCCTTGGTAGGTAATTAACTGTCTAACATTCATTCACTTCATCTGGTTGACTGATGTTTCTCCTGAAGTTTGAGACTTGAAGAAAAGCCATTGGAGACTGAAGATTGATGATCAAGCCCTTGCTGGAAAGCTGTGTAGATGGAGATTGATGCTTGCTGAAGCTTGTAGCTGTTTGGAGATTACTTGAAGTCAGATGTTGATGCAGAGCTGCTGTAGCTGTTTATTATTGTTGTATTTCCTTTCCTGATGTATTGATTGGTTTTCTGGACTGTATTGTTTGCTGTTTACCCTGCTGGGTTGAAAGTGAAGCCTGTTCACTTTTGCCTATTGTTTTTCAGGTTCGAGGTTGAGTGGGACTCCCTTGCCTCGCTTGTATTGTTGCATCCATGCATTTTACCGCTTTGCTGTATATATCTGATATTGTTTCTGTTTTCGTCTATTCCGGTAGGATCTCTGTTTCTCTCTGCGCAAGAGAGGAGCATGATAGACATTAGGTCTTAACCCATGCATGATAACATTAGGTTAGTCTGTTTCCCTTCGCAACTGTAGGTTAGAGTTTTGTATCTTCTTCCTCAAAGCAAACAGAAAAACACCATAAAGATTTCAAACACAATAAAAGACACTTCTTTCGTAAAAAAAAACGTGAACTCATCAAGACGTCATTTTTGTCCGCTGGGACTGTTAATCAGAAAAACCTTTTTCAGAAGGAATAAAATCAATCAAGACAGACTTGTGTCGTACGTGGCCCGAACTACGTTTGCTCTGATCTTTCATGCCGTATGAAAGTACGTAGGCATAGGATGCGATATCCTAGCGAGCACCCTTCCCCTCCTTTCCCGTAGGTAGGCGAACTACGTTGACTCTGATTTCTCGTTCCAGACGAGAATACGTAGGCATAAAGTGCGATACTTTGCCGAGTCATTTTATTTTCATTTTGTTTTTTCTTTTAACCCTTGACCTTCAGTGTAGATAGAAATAACAATCCATACCCGAAAACAAGCGTGGATTCCGTCGAGTACGACGGACGTGAGGGGTGCTAATACCTTCCCCTTGCGTAACCGACTCCCGAATCCAGGTTTTGGTTGCGACGACCATACCTTTCCCGTGTTGTGCGAGGTTTACTCTGAGCGTTTCCTTTCCCTCCCGTGGGATAAATAACGCACGGTGGCGACTCTTCTGTTCAGCCGGCGCCGATTTTCGCAGTAGCGACAGCTGGCGACTCTGCTGGGGATCCAACGTCCCCTGGCTGCTAAGGACTGCGATAGTTCTTATGCATTTGGGATCCAACGTCCCTTAAGAGAGTCAATCCTAACGCTTGTTTTCCCGTCGAGGATTTTGCATGGATTTATATTTCTAACCTTTATTTTCAGCTTTATATATATTGATTATTATTGCTGTATTGGGGTGTGATGGGTGGTTCTATGATTGAGAGATAAGCCGGACCTGGGCTTGAGTGCACCTAGAATTAGAGTAGAAAGTAGTGGGCGCGTGCCGGCTTTGCTTGCATTAGTGTCTCATGAAATCTACACTCGGACGAGGTTCTTCTGGTTGGCTTCTTTTTCTACCCTTTGGGTCGAAGGGGTTGTTGGTCAGCTGGATTGTCGACTCCGGGAACCGATCATTTGGAAGTTGGCTAAGTGAGGCCTCTTCAGGATTTGATGATGCCACTCCTTCTGGGAATCGTATCATCAACCCTGAAAGTCTGTGACGCCGACGACCGCATAGGATGCCATACCTTTGTCAGTTACTAGGACATCCGCCTGTGAGAGGGTTTGGGGTTATGCAGGTAACTAGACCTTCAGACTACCGGTTATTTCTTGATCAGAGATCCTGGGTATTTATGGAGAGTTCTGAGGTCTGTCAGAGACCAGTTGGAG
>CAWUDS030005815.1:30000-31983 GCA_963859935.3 Lathyrus sativus | reverse complement strand
GAATAAATGGATCGATTGACTCATGTCAGATAGGTTTTTTACTTCATCAAATGGTGGATTCGTTGTATTTTTTTTTTCTTTCATTGTAATTTAATGTCATTCATTGTAATTTAATGTAATATGTAACATAATATGTAACATTTGATTCTATTATTTATAGAATTGCATCTTTTTTTATTGCGATTGGATATAGACATTCTTGTTTGTAATTGGATTAGGGTTGCTAACTCAATGGTAGAGTACTCGGCTTTTAAGTGCGACTCCATTTTTTACACATTTCTATGAACTAATTGGTTCATCCCTACCATCGGTAGGGTTTGTAAGACCACGACTGATCCAGAAAGGAATGAATGGAAAAAGCAGCATGTCGTATCAACGGTGAATTCTAAAAATTTTTCATTCATATTTGATCCGACCAATATTTTTCTTTGAATTGTTGGCTCCGAACAAATGAATTCCGTTGGGTTTAATTAATAAAGGGATAGAGCTTAGCTGCTCCAATTATAGGGAAACAAAAAGCAACGAGCTTTCATTTTTGATTTGAATGATTACCACATCTAATTATACGTTAAAAAAGAATTAGTGCTTGCTGTGGAAAAAGTTTTTCCTACGAATGATGGATTAACGATTTTTGTTATGAGTCCTAATTATTAGCTATTCCCCATTATTTTATGGGGTAGCAATAAATGTGTAGAAGAAAGAGTATATTGATAAAGATCTGATTTTTTTCCAAAATCAAAAGAGCGATTGGTCCAAAAAATAAAGGATTTCTAACTAGCTTGTTTGTCCTAGAAAAATGAGAAGGAACAAGCGAGGGGAGATAGTCCATTAATGGGTTTTAACTCGTTTTCTAGGTATCGCTTCATATTTGTTTTTTTTTTCAATTCGAATATAGATCTAGAATACCTTGTTTTGACTGTATCGCACTATGTATCATTTCATAATCCAATGAATCTTTGACCAAATCAAATTTAGAAAATGAAGGAATATAAAGTATATTTAGAACGAGCTAGATCTCGCCAACAGGACTTCCTATACCCACTTCTTTTTAGGGAGTATATTTATGGACTTGCTTATAGTCATAATTTGAATAGATCCATTTTTTTGGAAAATGTAGGTTATGACAATAAATATAGTTTACTAATTGTAAAACGGTTAATTACTCGAATGTATCAACAGAATCATTTAATCATTTCGGCTAATGATTCTAACAAAAATCGATTTTGGGGATATAATAAGAATTTGGATTCTCAAATAATATCAGAGGGGTTTGCCATCGTCGTGGAAATTCCATTTTTGCGACAATTAAGCTCCTCCTTAGAGGAGGCAGAAATCCTCCAATCTTATAAAAATTTGAGATCAATTCATTCCATTTTTCCCTTTTTGGAAGATAAATTTACATATTTAAATTATGTGTCAGATATACGAATACCCTATCCTATCCATCTGGAAATCTTAGTTCAAATCCTTCGATATTGGGTGAAAGATGCCCCTTTTTTTCATTTATTAAGGCTGTTTCTTTATAATTTTTGTAATTGGAATAGTTTTATTACTACCAGAAAATGGATTTCTACTTTTTCAAAAAGTAATCCAAGATTATTCTTGTTCCTCCATAATTTTTATGTATGTGAATATGAATCTATCTTCGTTTTTCTACGTACTAAATCCTCTCATTTACGATTCAAATCTTTTAGCGTTTTTTTTGAGCGAATTTTTTTTTATGCAAAAAGAGAGCATCTTGAAAAAGTTTTTTATAAAGATTTTTCGTATCCTTTAACATTCTTCAAAGATCTTAACATTCATTATGTTCGATATCAAGGAAAATGCATTCTGGCTTCAAAGAATGCGCCTTTTTGGATGAATAAATGGAAACACTATTTTATCCATTTATGGCAATGTTTTTTTGATGTTTGGTCTCAACCAAGAATGATCAATATAAACCCATTATCCGAACATTCATTTCAGCTTTTAGGCTATTTTTTA
>CAWUDS030005815.1:22500-25000 GCA_963859935.3 Lathyrus sativus | reverse complement strand
ATTCTTAATTGTTCTGAATCTTTGCACAATACAATGGTTGGTCCCAATATTGGAAAGTACAAAGTGAAAACCGGCCAATAAGAAAATTCCTAGTGAAAAAAAAGAGTATTTAAAGTAATATATTCATGAATCATCAATATTATCTATGAAAAATTTGGAAAAGGTTTATAATATTCAATGTTTTTACTTTACCTTTTGATCGAAAAAAAAGAAAGAGGGAATTCCGATAGATAAGACATACGGCTAATTGCAGAATAATTCGTGTTCATTTACAGAACAAATGTCTTTCACATCAAACTATAGCAACGAAAAAACTATACTACTTGTATGCCAGTTCCCAAAAAACGCACTTCTATATCAAAAAAAAAAATTCGTAAGAATTTTTGGAAAAAAAAAGGATATACGGCAGCATTGAAAGCCTTTTCATTAGCTGAATCTATTTTTACAGATAACTCAAAAAGTTTTCAAATAAAAATGTTGGACTGGAATACTATGAATTAGCTCTATTCAAAGAGTATTGTTTAATAGTAATTTTATACTAATTAATACTATTATGGAAGAGTAAACATCTATTTAGAATATATTAAATATTATTCTAGAATATATTCTATATTCTAATCATAATAGATATCTTTTCAACATAGGTCATCGAAAGGATCTCAAAGACCCACCAAAGCACGAAAGCCGGGATTTTTCACAAAATAGATTCCTATTCAAAGAGAGCATAACCGCATGGATAAGCTCACACTAACCCGTCAATTTAAGATCCAATTCGGTATTTTCTTTGGGAAATATTGGGAAGGAATTGGAATGTAATAATATGGATTCATACAAAAAAAAGGTTTTCTATTGATTGAAACAGTTGATTAGAAGATCATAATTGGATCCACATATGTTTGGTAAAAGTAAAAAGAATAATTTTCTCCTTTGAGAATAAAAAAACGAAAGTGTTCAATTCAAACATGAAAACGTGGCTGACTTCATTCGTTCTCGTTATTTTGTTGGGTTTGGGGGAAGAAGTGGAGATTATCGAACGAGGATAAAGGATCTAATTACGTCGAAAGAATTGAACGAGGAGCCGTATGCGGTGAAAATCTCATGTACGGTTCTGTAGAGTGGCAGTAAGGATGACTTATCTGTCAACTTTGACACTATTAACCCGAAAAAACCAAACTCTGCGTTACGTAAAGTTGCCAGAGTACGCTTAACCTCAGGATTTGTAATTACTGCTTATATACCTGGTATTGCCCATAATTTACAAGAACATTCTGTAGTCTTAGTAAGAGGGGGAAGGGTTAAGGATTTACCTGGTGTGAGATATCACATTGTTCGAGGACCCCTAGATGCTGGCGGAGTAAGGGATCGTCAACAAGGGCGTTCAAAATATGGAGCCAAAAAGCCAAAATAAATTATTATTTTAGCCCCATAAGTTAAGTTATAAAAAAATGGATTATTAAGCTCATGTCACGACGAGGTACTGCAGAAAAGAAAATCGAAAAATCCGATCCAATTTATCGTAATCGAGTAGTTAACAGGTTGATTAACCATATTATGAAACACGGAAAAAAATTATTGGCTTATCGAATTTTCTATCGAGCTATGAAAAGGATTCAACAAAAGACAGAAAAAAATCCACTATCCGTTTTACGTGAAGCAATACTTCAGGTAACTCCCAAGATAGTAGTAAAAGCGAGACGCGTGAGCGGATCGACTCATCAAGTTCCCATTGAAATAAAAAAGCCACAAGGAAGAGCACTTGCCATTCGTTGGTTAGTAGCGGCATCCCGAAAACGTCCGGGTCGAAATATGGCTTTCAAATTCAGTTCCGAATTAGTGGATGCTGTCAAGGGGCGTGGTGATGCCATACGCAAAAAGGAAGAGATTCAGAAAATGGCGGAAGCAAATAGAACTCGTGCACCTTTTCGTTAATCCATGAACAGGATCTATGGTCCATATACACACATGGACCTAAGGATCCATACATCAAAGGGTATTTTTTTGGAGATTCCATGTACTAATTCATGATTTGACATGTACAGAATGAAAATCTCATTCTCGAGTCTACGAGAATTTTTATGAAAGCCTTTCATTTGCTTATTTTCGATGGAAGTTTTCTTTTTCCGGAATTGATTCTAATTTTGGGCCTAATTCTTCTTCTGATGATCGATTCCACTTCGGATCAAAAAGAGATATCTTGGTTCTATTTTTTCTCTTCAACAAGTTTAGTAATGAGCATAATGGCGCTGTTGTTCCGATGGAGAGAAGAACCCATGATTCGTTTTTCGGGAAATTTCCAAACAAACAATTTTAACGAAATCTTTCAATTTCTTATTTTACTATCTTCAACTCTATGTATTCCTCTATCCGTAAAGTACATTGAATGTACAGAAATGGCTATAACAGAGTTTCTGTTATTTATATTAACCGCTACTCTAGGAGGAATGTTTTTATGCAGCGCTAACGATTTAATAACTATCTTTGTAGCTCTAGAATGTTTCAG
>CAWUDS030005815.1:5000-20000 GCA_963859935.3 Lathyrus sativus | reverse complement strand
TCCGAGACGGAAATAGCAGCAACAAGCGGGTTTCTTACGGGACGCGTCATGATGTTCATATCGATCTATTATGCGCCTTTGCATTTGGCATTGAATCGACCTCATACACTAACATTCTTAACTCTGCCGTATCTTTTCTGTAATTATGTCTATCAAAATAACAAACATTACTATTCGGACGATTGGGGTTGGGCATACTACCCGGAGGATTCTGGAGACAACAATCCAAATTCAATACGTAATTTTAGGACTTACAAAGTATTCTTTAACAATCTTTTTTTTCAATTATTAAACCCCCTTCTTTTCCCAAGTTCAATCTTAATAAGATTAATGAACATTTATCTGTTTCGATCCAACAATAAATTGTTATTCTTAACAAGTAGTTTTGTTGGGTGGGTAATTGGTCACATCTTTTTAATGCAATGTGTTGGATTGGTATTAGTCTGGTTCAAGAAAAAAAATTCGATCAAATCTAAGATAACGATGAGATTTGATAAATACATTCTCCTACAATTACGAAATTATGCGGGGCAAATATTTGCCGTTTTCGCCTTTGCAATTTTTGCGCACTATTCAGGCAGAGCAATGATCCCTTATTTTTATGGTGAGGAAATGGAAGGCTACGACGAGAGGTACTCGGAGGAAATCCAAGCTGCAATAGATGCGGAAAGGGAAGAAAATAACGAAGAAGATCTGATGGTTTATTTTTCCGAGAATGAGAAGACTTCCAACAACACGAATATTCAGAAAAAGACAAAAATTGTCCCCCCGGTGGCGGAAAGAGGTCTTGTAAATATTCTTTTCGATTTTCAAAGATGGACTAGGCCTTTGCGATATATAAAAAATGATCACTTCGAGCGGGTTGTAAGAGATGAAAATTCACAATTTTTTTTTCAAACATGTCAAAGTGATGGAAAAAAACGAATATCTTTCACGTATCCACCTCATTTATCTACTTTTCTGAACATCATGGAAAAAAAAATGGATCTCTTCAGAACAGAGAAAACCTCCAATAATGAGAATGAATTGTATAATTCTTGGATCTCCCGTAATAAAGAAAAAAAAAATCAACTAAGCAAGGAATTATTTCAAAGGGCAAAAATTCTAGATAAGAAAGTTAAGAAAGGTAAGAAATTTAATCTTGTGGATGTATTAGAAACTCGAGTTCGATTATCGGATGATAGGGGTCGAAAAAAATACTTACCTAAAATATATGATCCTTTCTTGAATGGACCCGCTCGTGGAGAAATCCAAAAAAGCGTTTCTAAAAAGAAAACTTTTGACTCAAACTCCATATTGATAAATAGGATTCATGGTCTCCTTCTTTGTATGAATACCAATTCTCCAGAATTGGAACAGAAAATAGATAAATTGGATAGAAAATTAGTATTCACTGAAATGGGTTTTTATTTTAAAATAATGAGTAAATTTTCGGAAAAATCAGTATCCAATTTTCATTTTGACGGACTTTCTTCAGTTCCAGAACATGAACAAGTAAAAATCTATTCCAAAGAAAAAAAAATAAAAAGAAACTTCTTATTTGATGCAATTCGGACTAATCCTTTCAATCATAAAACAATTTTTAATAGAAAACTATGTAGTGAAATCAAGGAAATAAGTAAAGAAGTTCCTCGATGGAACTACGAATTACTGGACGAGACGGAGTACATGCTGGAACCGGGCTATAAACAAGAACATCATATTCGTTCCCCAAACGCTGAATATGTAGTTATTTTTAATATGGAATCAAGCTCATTGGGTCCTCGTATTCAAAATAATTCTTTTGCGCATCAATATAAGGAGGCAGAGGACCGCCGTAACGAATTCTCTGTAGCTTGTTATGTACCCGGCGCAGATTTTAACAGAGATCTTATTCGAGGATCTTGGCGCCCTCAAAGGCGTAAAACAGTTATTTCGAGACTCTTTCAAGCAAATGGGAATGTCCATTCCCCCCTTTTTTTGGATATGATCAACAAAAGCAATTCCTTTTTGTTTGATGTTTTGGAGGACATGTGGGACTATTTGACCCTATATTTCAGGAAACCCGATCCTGATAATGTATCATTTTTGAGGTTAAAAAAGGCAAAAAAAGAGAACGAGCAAAGAATGAGAATGGAACAGGACGCCGAAGACGAGGCTGTTGAGACACTTCGAAGAGTCGAAGAAGCCTGGGAGAGCATTCTATATGGTCTAGTAATCAGAAATTTCGTATTGTTATTTATGTCCAGGTTTCGAAAATATATTCTATTACCGTCGTTGATAATAACGAAAAATATCATTCGTATATTATTATTTCAAGATCCAGAATGGTCAGAAGATTTTGGGGATTGGCAAAAAGAAACCCATATTAACTGCACCTATCGGGGCACTCCAGTATATAACAACGCATTGCCATACAACTGGCTCGACGCCGGTCTTCAGATAAGGGTCTTATTCCCTTTTGTTCTGAAAGCTTGGCACGAGAAACCTAAGGTACTATCTACTGAAAAAAAACAATACAGTGAAAAAATATCCGCTGGAGATGAAAAAAGAATCTCTGCAACCCACTTATGGTTTTTAACAGCTTTTGGAACAGTACTCGAATCGTACCCTCAGGTGCATGTACCAAACCCATTTGCATTTTTGGGTCCCATTTTAAAACAAATAACAAAAAAATTGAAAAAAGATTTGAAAAAATGTTTGAAAAAATGGGAGAATGAAGCAAAAGAAGAGTCTCGAATCCTGTTAAAAGAATTCAACGAAATAGAAATTGAAAAAAATTCACCAATCAGTACGAGTAATGCAACTATTAGTCCATCCACATCCACATCCACAGAAAGAAGGATAAAAATCACAGAAAGAAGGATAAATCGTTTAAATGCGAAAAGAAATCAAATCTTAAAAGAAATGGAAAAATTGAGAAAAGAAAGGGTTATAACTAATCCTACAACATTAGAATTACTCAAAAATAGTTGGAAAATATTCAAAAGAAGAAACGTTCGATTAATCCGTAAATCCTATTGTTTTTTCCAAATTTTCATGGAAAGGCTATACACGCATATCGATAACATGGATATCTTTAATATTAACTATATTATAGGATTGACTATTCAATATGTAGAACATTTCCTTACTTCGAGCATTGTACAACGTTCTCTTAATTTTATTAATAATTCTATTAAATTAACTCGTGATTTATTGGAATCAACAAAGAAATTTGTAAAAAAATTCATTTACACGAAAAAAAAAAATGAAGAATATATTGATAGAATAAATCAAAGTATAATTCCATTTATGTCGGTTGTAGACAAACAAAAACGTCGGAATAGGACGGATATGTATTCACAGAATTCTTGTGATGTATCTTCTTTGTCACAAGCCTATGTATTGTTTCAATTATCACAAATGCAAGTTTGTAATGGATATAAATATAGGTTAAGATCTATTTTTGAATCACATGGAAAATCTTTTTTTCTTCCGAATGAAATAAAGGATTATTTTTTAAAAATACAAGGAGAAAGATTCAATTCCAAATTAAGCCATAAGAACCGTCCCGATTCTATAATGAATCAATGGACAAATTGGTTAAAGATTCATTATCAATATGCTTTACCTGAGAGCACATGGTCGAGATTAGCACCACAAAAGTGGAGGAATACAATCCATGAACATCGCGTGGCTCAAAATAAAGATTTACTTGACTATGATTCATCGGAAAAAACTCAATTAATTGTTTCCAAAAAACGAAAAGTAGACTTATTAGAAGAAGTAGACTTATTAGAACAAGTAGACTTATTAAAAAATAAAAAAAAAATAAAAAAACAATATGGATATGATCTTTTTGCCTATCAATATCTAAATTATGTAGATAAGAATCAACCTTCTATTTATAGATATACATCACCTAGTTATAACACACCTAAAAATATAAAAGAAGTATTTGATCTAATGGGCGATAGCTTTATCCAAAATTATATAGCGGAAGATGATGAAAATAAGCCGGATAGAAAGTATTTTCGTTGGAGAGAAAGAAGGATGGGAATGAATGAAAAAAGAAGGAGAAGGACCAAAATAAGAAGGATAGCAATGAATGGAAAAAGAAAAAAGAATTCCATAACGAATGACAAATTATTGACTCCGAGTTTTGGTTTTTTGTCAAAATCAAAAATAGATGCATATAAGAAGAATCCGTGGATCTTACCACTAAATTTCTTGTTTATGCCGTTTTATAGTCAGAAGAACATTACTGATCAACTGGAATTACAGTTAGAAAAGAACGAATACGCGATTCACAGCAATCTAAAATCATATCTCGAAAGGTATTATAAGCCCAAGCATCGTTATAATGCAAATAGCCCTAAATACAGGAAGGATATGGCTGCAGAACAGAATTTCTTAATAGATAGATATGTGGGTTATTATTTACGCTGTGCGGAGTTTACGTACTACGGCGACAGCTACGCGAACATTGTCGGCGTACTAAATCTCCTGAAGCAAACGAAACAACCAAAACAAATTTTGTTGTCTACTATAAGGAGGGGAGAACTAGATCTGGAAACTTTTGTGCGTATAGTCAGTGATGATCCTTGTTTTTTTTACAGCAGGGATATTGAGGAAGTGCAGGACAACCTAGTTTTTTGTTTAGAACCCATTCGTTGTTCTTACAAAAAAAACTACGAACAATCATTTCTATATCAAACCATAAGCGTATCATTGAAGCACAAACGCCAAATTATAAATAAAGATAAAAATCATTATGATTTACTTGTTCCTGAAAATATTTTCTCCCCTAGACGCCGTAGAGAATTGCGAATTCTAACTTGTTTGAACCATAGGAAGAATCGGAAGACGATGGATAGAAACACAATAACTGATAAAGAAAAAACGAATTCTTCTGAAGTTTTGACTAAAAAGAAAGATCTTGATAGCGATACAAAAAAACTAAGGAATTTAAAATTCTTTCTTTGGCCAAATTATCGATTCGAAGATTTAGCTTGTATGAACCGCTATTGGTTTGATACACATAATGGAAGCCGTTTCAGTATATTGAGAATACGTATGTATCCTCGCCTCGATTGAAAATCTAGATTTTTGTTCTATTTATCCTAATATTTCTCGTAACATATCTATCTGATATGTGAACAATATTTATAGATAAATAAAATAAACGTCCACACACATTGTGGGAGTCATACGAATTCAATTTCTCAATGATGTCTCCATAAATCCATCGAAAAATGAATAAAATCTATTGTCTTATTTTTGTCTTTAAAATACAAGACAATAGATTTTATTCATTTTATGAATCCATAAATATAGTATTTATTATCTATTTGAATTACATTCCTTAATAATGAATTAATTTGAAAAAAAAAAAAGAAATTCAGAATTGTTAAATAAATGAAGAGAAAATTTTTTATAAAAAATTAAAAATAAGTGTAATTACTATTACTGATCAATAAAAATATCTACCAAAAAGGAGGGGGGGGAAGCTTTCATTTTATGATCAAAAATCCAGTTATACCTGTTATTTCAAAAAAAAAAAAAGAAGAAGAAAACCCGGGATCGGTTGAATTTCAAGTATTCATCTTAACTAATAAGATACGAAGACTTACTTCACATTTTGAATTACATCCAAAGGACTATTTATCTCAAAGAGGTTTACGTATAATTCTGGGAAAACGACAACGACTATTGTCGTATTTGTCAAAGAAAAACAAAATACGTTATCAAAATTTAATAAATCGGTTGGGTATTCGGGATTCATTCACAAATTAGCTAATTTCAAGAATCATTTTCAATTATTCGATTTATTAGATACTGAATTTTGATTAACTTTTTTTTGAACGATTCATGGAAGAATGAATCGAGGAAAAACCTATGAATGTCCCAGCTACAAGAAAAGACCTCATGATAGTAAATATGGGGCCTCAACACCCATCGATGCATGGTGTTCTGCGACTTATTGTTACTCTGGATGGTGAAGATGTTATTGATTGTGAGCCAATATTGGGTTATTTACACAGAGGTATGGAAAAAATAGCGGAAAACCGAACAATTATACAATATCTGCCTTATGTAACACGTTGGGATTATTTAGCTACTATGTTCACAGAAGCAATAACTGTAAATGGACCGGAACAATTGGGAAATATTCAAGTACCTAAAAGAGCCAGCTATATAAGAGTAATTATGTTGGAGTTAAGTCGTATAGCTTCTCATCTACTATGGCTGGGACCTTTTATGGCAGATATTGGTGCACAAACCCCTTTTTTCTATATTTTTAGAGAAAGAGAATTAATATATGATCTATTCGAAGCTGCCACAGGTATGAGAATGATGCATAATTTTTTTCGTATTGGGGGAGTAGCGGCTGATCTACCTTATGGTTGGATCGATAAATGTTTGGATTTCTGCAATTATTTTTTAACAAGGGTTATTGAATATCAAAAACTTATTACGCGAAATCCAATTTTTTTAGAACGGGTTGAAGGAGTGGGTGTTGTTGGTAGAGAGGAAGTTATAAATTGGGGGTTATCAGGACCGATGCTTCGGGCTTCCGGAATACAATGGGATCTACGTGAAGTTGATAATTATGAGTGTTACGAGGAATTGGATTGGGAAGTTCAATGGCAAAAAGAAGGAGATTCATTAGCTCGTTATTTAGTTCGAATTGGTGAAATGGTGGAATCCATAAAAATAATTCAACAGGCTTTGGAAGGAATTCCAGGGGGGCCTTATGAAAATTTTGAAATTCGCTGCTTTGATAGAGAAAAGGAGCCAGAATGGAATGATTTTGAATATCGATTCATTGGTAAAAAACCGTCTCCTACTTTTGAATTGCCGAAACAAGAACTTTATGTGAGAATTGAGGCCCCCAAGGGAGAATTAGGAATTTTTCTAATAGGAGATCAGAATGGTTTTCCTTGGAGATGGAAAATTCGTCCACCCGGTTTTATCAATTTGCAAATTCTTCCTCAATTAGTTAAAAGAATGAAATTGGCTGATATTATGACAATACTAGGTAGCATAGATATCATTATGGGAGAAGTTGATCGTTGAAATGATAATTGATACAACGGAAGTCCAAGATATAAACTCCTTTTCCGGATTGGAATCTTTCAAAGAGGTCTATGGAATTCTATGGATACTTTTACCAATTTTGATTCTTGTCTTGGGAATTACAATAAGTGTACTAGCAATTGTATGGTTAGAAAGAGAAATATCTGCAGGGGTACAACAGCGTATTGGACCTGAATATGCTGGTCCTTTTGGAATGCTTCAAGCTCTAGCAGACGGAACAAAACTACTATTCAAAGAGAATCTTATTCCATCTAGGGGAGATATTCATTTATTCAGTATTGGACCATCCATATCAGTCATATCCATTCTAATAAGTTATTCAGTAATTCCGTTTGGCTATAATTTTGTTTTATCTGATTTCAATATGGGTGTTTTTTTATGGATTGCTATTTCGAGTATTGCTCCCATTGGACTTCTTATGTCAGGATATGGCTCAAATAATAAATATTCCTTTTTGGGTGGTCTACGAGCTGCTGCTCAATCGATTAGTTATGAAATACCATTAACTCTATGTGTCTTATCAATATCTCTACGTGCGATTCGTTGAAACCGAAAAAGCTATTCGATGCTATTCTATTGCTATACTCCTCTCTTTATAGTACTATATTTCTATATAGTACTATAATTTCTGTATAGTACTATATAGCGAATAAATTGAATAGAAACCTTCATTATCTTTATTTTCTTTTTCAAAATTCTGATTGAAGAACTAAATTAGATAGTTATATGAGTGAAATAAAACAGCTTATATTGAATCTAATTTCAGAATACTAGATTCCTGCTAGTTAATAGATAGTATGATGATTTTATAAGGGCAGTCAAAATATTGAGTCTCATTTTCTATGTATAAGAATGAAATAAAATTATAAACAGAAGAGGACATTTAACCCAAGATTGGATAATTTGTCATCCTGTTTTGAAGCGGTCTCAAAAGACCAACCTTATTGAGTTTTAGTTACCATTTTTATGAATTATCATAGATATATAAAAATAAATAAGGGGGGTTAATAAAAAAGACTGGATGGTTAGAAACACCAAGATACACAAAGGATTAGTAACACAGATTTTGTAAATTATCCAAAAGAAAATTTACGCAGAATATAAAAAGAATACTAATTGGGGGCTTTAAGTTGGTAGAAAAAAGAAAGCAGTACTCCCCACAACTCCGATCCAGAGTATGCTTCCATTCAATCACTAAATAAATTACTATCAGGAACGAAAAAATCCTTTCCAATTTTTGGAGGTCCCTTTTTCATTTCATAGCACAAAAAAGAAGAATAGGAACGAAAAAAAAATAAGAAATCAAAAACGAAAAATAGATTTCTCTTTCGTTTTTGATTTCTTATATCCATATTCATGGAGATAAAATTCACATCATAATTAAGAAACGGATGTGTAATTATTTTTCGTCATTCAAAATCATGAGGGTTATTGAGAATTATAAAAGAGTATTTTATTGAAGAATTCAGTTATTACTCAACAAATTTGTATTTTCTTAGGGATGAGATCAATTCAGAAGTGCTTTAATTGGATCTTTTATGAAAATCGATTTCTCTTTCTTATTTCTAGAACAGACAGAATTGAATTGGTCTAATTCAGAACCGTTCGATAGATTTTAATCTTCTATATCTTAGGGATATATCAAGAGATAAATAATCGACCCGGTCCTTAGATTTACTTAAGGCTTTCCAGGAGCCGTATGAGGTGAAAATCTCATGTACGGTTCTGTAATAGAGATGGGAACAGGAATGTTATCACCGACTAGGATTATCTAACAGTTTAAGTACAATTGATATAGTTGATGCGCAATCAAAATATGGTTTTTGGGGTTGGAATTTGTGGCGTCAACCTATGGGTTTCATCGTTTTTATAATTTCTTCGCTAGCAGAATGTGAAAGATTACCTTTTGATTTACCAGAAGCAGAAGAAGAATTAGTAGCTGGTTATCAAACAGAATATTCAGGTATTCGATTTGGTTTATTTTACGTTGCTTCCTATTTAAACCTTTTCATTTCTTCATTATTTGTAACAGTTCTTTACTTGGGCGGTTCCAATATTTCTATTCCATACATATTTGTTTCTGAATTTTTTGAAATAAATAAAACATACGGAGTTTTTGGAACTACAATTGATCTCTTTATTACATTAGCTAAAAGCTATTTTTTCTTATTCGTTTCTATCATAACAAGATGGTCTTTGCCTAGGCTAAGAATGGATCAATTATTAAATCTTGGATGGAAATTTCTTTTACCGATTTCTCTCGGTAATCTATTATTAACAACTTCATCTCAATTGTTTTCGCTGTAAAAGATGTTCTATATTCATTACTTGTCTCAAATAAGAGAAAGAAATCAAAAAAAACTATACTATTCATAGATATTTACAATATGTTCCTTATGGTAACTGGGTTCATGAATTATGGTCAACAAACAGTACGAGCTGCAAGGTACATTGGTCAAAGTTTCATGATTATCTTATCTCACGCAAATCGTTTACCTGTAACTATTCAATATCCTTATGAAAAATTAATCACATCAGAACGTTTCCGCGGTCGAATCCATTTTGAATTTGATAAATGCATTGCTTGTGAAGTATGTGTTCGTGTATGTCCTATAGATTTACCCGTTGTTGATTGGAAAATGGAAACGGATATTCGAAAGAAACGATTGCTAAATTACAGTATTGATTTCGGAATCTGTATTTTTTGTGGTAACTGTATTGAGTATTGTCCAACAAATTGTTTATCAATGACTGAAGAATATGAACTTTCAACTTATGATCGTCATGAATTGAATTATAATCAAATTGCTTTGGGCCGTTTACCAATGTCAATAATTGATGATTATACAATTCGAACAATTCAAATCAAAAAAGACAATTTATTATAATTCAATAAAATACAACTTAAAAAAAAAACACACACAAATATTCTATATATTTCTATAGATAGAATAGATATAAATAGAATAATCTAAATCAAATATTTTAAATGTATAAAAAATGAATAATATAGTAAATATCATATTAGTAGAAATATTCTATAATTATTAGAGAACTATATTCTTCAATAGAATATATTAATATATTCTCGAAATTGAAAATATTTTGGAATTTCAATAAGATTTTCAATGGTTATATATGTTCTATCTACCTTTATACTTGAGTTTTCATATCGTTTCAAACTACTCTTTTGTATAAAGAGTGGAATGACATTGATTATATAACCATAACTATATCAATTTAAACTACTTAGGTTTTTCAATGCAAAGAAAAATTGAAATATATAAATTTTTTTTCCTGGTCATATCAATAAGGTCATGAAATTTCGATTTCGTTGTCTTTTTTTTTACATATAATGGATTTGCCTGAAACGCTGCACGATTTTCTTTTAGTCTTTCTGGGATCGGGTCTTCTATTAGGAAGTTTAGGAGTAGTATTACTTACCAACCCCATTTTTTCTGCTTTTTCGTTGGGACTGGTTCTTGTTTGTATATCTTTATTATATATTTTAGCAAACTCGCATTTTGTAGCTGCATCACAGCTACTTATTTACGTGGGAGCTATTAACATTTTAATCATATTTGCTGTGATGTTCATGAATAGTTCCGAATATTACCAAGATTTGAATCTTTGGACCGTAGGGGATGGAATTACTTTGATAGTTTGTACAAGTATTTTTGTTTCATTAATCACTATTATTTCCGATACATCATGGTACGGAATTATTTGGACTACAAGACCAAATCAGATTATTGAGCAAGATTTGATAAGTACTAGTCAACAAATTGGAATTCATTTATCAACAGATTTTTTTCTTCCATTTGAACTAATTTCCATAATTCTTTTAGTTTCTTTGATAGGTGCAATTGTCGTAGCTCGCCAGTAAGAAATCTTTAGAGAACTAGTAATAGAAATCAAGATTCTTTTTTTTTTCAATTTTCTCACATTTATTTCTGTCGAATTCTATGTGAAGTGAAAGAGTTTTTTTTTATGTAGAAATTCTTTTTTTTTTTATTGCCGATATATTCTTTTGTTAATGAATCCAAATTTATAAGGAGTTGGTCAATGATGCTCGAACATGTACTTGTTTTGAGTGCCTATTTATTTTCTATTGGTATCTATGGATTGATCACGAGCCGAAATATGGTTAGAGCCCTTATGTGTCTTGAACTTATACTGAATGCAGTTAATATAAATCTAGTAACTTTTTCTGATTTTTTTGATAATCGCCAATTAAAAGGAAATATTTTTTCAATTTTTGTTATAGCTATTGCAGCCGCTGAAGCGGCTATCGGACTGGCTATTGTTTCCTCAATTGCTCGTAACAGAAAATCAACCCGTATCAATCAATCGAATTTGTTGAATAAATAGCATTAATCCTATAATAATAAAGTAGAATTTCAAATAGTGTAATATGAATCTAATCAATTCATTTGAGTATTTATTCGACACAACTTATGATCATATCATGTTTACATTGCCTAAATCATAAGAAATGAAAGTATCCTGGTCCTCTTCGATTCCTCTTGTAAATTTATCTAGACGCCTTTTTTTATTAACAGTTAACAATATTATCACAAATCATTGATTCATCTGGTATATAAATATACGATTCATTTACGAGTTTACTAGATCGATAATTTGCATTTTTGAACATCCAAAATTACTATAGATAATGTCACATTCAGTAAAGATTTATGATACATGTATAGGATGTACTCAATGTGTCCGAGCCTGTCCCACAGATGTATTAGAAATGATACCTTGGGGTGGATGTAAAGCTAAGCAAATAGCTTCTGCCCCAAGAACAGAGGACTGTGTTGGTTGTAAGAGGTGTGAGTCCGCTTGTCCGACGGATTTCTTAAGTGTTCGAGTTTATTTATGGCATGAAACAACTCGAAGTATGGGTCTCGCTTATTGATTCGTTTCAAAAAACACCACACGAATACGTTTTTTACTGGCAAAAACTCGTGTTCAAAATAAAAAAGAAAAAAATTCTATTTTATTTTGAGCATGGGCTTTTCTGGCCCAAGTGTATCTTATTTTTATCACGAATTTTTTTCCTTGGTTAACAATAGTTGTTGTTTTC
The DNA here is from genome assembly GCA_963859935.3 of Lathyrus sativus. Taxonomy (NCBI): domain Eukaryota; kingdom Viridiplantae; phylum Streptophyta; class Magnoliopsida; order Fabales; family Fabaceae; genus Lathyrus; species Lathyrus sativus. The sequence continues at coordinate 7,849 of CAWUDS030005815.1, read as the reverse complement.
CCAATAGCCGCAGGTTCCTTAATTTTCTTATTTCCTCATAGGGGAAATAAGGTAATTAGGTGGTATAGCATTTGTATATGCTTAATCGATCTCCTTCTAACAACCTATGCATTTTGTTATCATTTCCAATTGGATGATCCACTAATTCAACTGACGGAGAATTATAAATGGATCCATTTTTTTGATTTTTACTGGAGATTAGGAATAGATGGACTCTCCATAGGACCTATTTTACTGACAGGATTGATAACTACTTTAGCCACTTTAGCAGCTCAGCCGGTTACTCGAAAATACCAATTATTTTATTTCCTGATGTTAGCAATGTATAGCGGTCAAATAGGACCATTTTCTTCTCGAGACATTTTACTTTTTTTCATCATGTGGGAATTGGAATTAATTCCCGTTTATCTACTTTTATCCATGTGGGGGGGAAAGAAACGTTTGTATTCAGCTACAAAGTTTATTTTGTACACTGCAGGAGCTTCTGTTTTTTTATTAATGGGAATTCTGGGTATTGGTTTATATGGCTCTAATGAACCAACATTTAATTTTGAAACATTAATTAATCAATCATATCCCGTGGCACTAGAAATAATATTCTATACGGCATTTCTTATTGCTTTTGCTGTCAAATCGCCGATTATACCCTTACATACATGGTTACCAGATACCCACGGAGAGGCGCATTACAGCACTTGTATGCTTTTAGCCGGAATCTTATTAAAAATGGGAGCATATGGGTTGGTTCGAATTAATATGGAATTTTTTTCCCACGCTCATTCCATATTTTGCCCCTGGTTAATGATATTAGGTTGTATTCAAATAATCTATGCCGCTGCAACATCTTTTGGTCAACGGAATCTAAAAAAAAGAATCGCTTATTCTTCCGTATCTCATATGGGTTTTATAATTATAGGAATTGGTTCTATAAGTGATACTGGTCTCAACGGGGCCATTTTACAAATAATATCTCATGGATTTATTGGCGCTGCCCTTTTTTTCTTGGCAGGAACTAGTTATGATAGACTGCGTCTTCTTTATCTTGACGAAATGGGCGGAATGGCTATCCCAATGCCAAAAATATTCACTATTTTCACTATCTTATCAATGGCTTCTCTTGCATTGCCTGGCATGAGCGGTTTTGTTGCAGAATTGATAGTTTTTTTTGGAATAATTACTAGTCAAAAATATCTTTTCATGATGAAAATACTAATTACTTTTGTAACAGCAATTGGAATGATATTAACTCCTATTTATTTATTATCTATCTTACGGCAAATGTTCTATGGATACAAGTTTTTAATACATCAAACTCTTCTTTTTTGATTCTGGGCCCAGAGAATTATTTATTTCTATTTCTATCCTTATACCCATAATAGGTATTGGTATTTATCCAGATTTCATTTTCTCATTTTCGGTTGACAAGGTTGAAGCTATTCTATCTCATTTTTGATGGATGATTTTTGTGAATAAATGAATCAAAAAGATACAAAAAAATATTTTCCCGTTAGATTCATTTAAAAAATTGAAATTAGAATCGAATATGTTTGTTGTTTGTGAGAACCCCTTGAATCATTACATTACTTGATTGAAAGGGTTCTCGACGATTTATGGAAAGTATATATTTATATGCTTTCCATATTTTTCTTTATCAGGTTCTTTGAGTCAATTAGATGTAAATGAACCATAACTATGTAGTCCTATTCCTAATAGATTGATCCCCAAATAACATATCCAAATTATAAGAAATCCTATCGAGGCCACTATTGAAGAATTTACACCCTCTAATTTTTTATTTTTTCTAGTATGTAAATAAATCGCGAATATGGTCCAAGTAATAAAGGCCCAAGTTTCCTTTGGATCCCAATTCCAATAGGAACCCCATGCCTCGTTAGCCCATACTGCTCCTGAAAGAATACCTACCGTTAAAAAGAGAAAACCCATACTAATAATACGATAACCCCAACGATCCAATTGTTGAATAAATTGAGACCTATAATAATTTCTAGAAGAAGAAAAATAAGTTTTTCGTAAAACATTGTTTCTTTCATTCCTATTCATGTATTTGATTTCAACAAAATCAACTGATTTTTTTAAAGAATCAAAATTCTTGGTAAAAGAAAGAATTTGGATGACTTCTTGAAACGTAATGACTAAAATAGCCACTGATAATAATGATCCACATAAAAGAGCTGCATAGCCCAGTATCATCATACTTACGTGCATCATTAGCCAATGGGATTGTAGAGCGGGTACTAATATTACGGATTGATGCAGTTTGGTTAAAAGACCCGAAGTCGCAAAGGCTTGGGTAAAAATAACACTTGGTGCAATTATTGTACTTAAAAGGTTTTTCTCCTTTTTAAAAAAAGAACCATATGAAAAATTGAAAAACCCCATGAAAGAAAGATTAGGGATTCATATAAATCACTAAATGGTAAATGTCCCGAAAAAAACCAACGAGTAATTAACAATCCCGTTACACAGAAAAAAGTTATTATCATGGCTTTTTTGGACAAATCATATAATCCTACAATTTCATTGACTAATAAGGTTATCAAATGAATTGAAATAACAATTGATATAAGGGAAAACGATATATGAGTTAATATATGCTCTAAAGTTGATAATATCATATATATCATGAAAATAAAAATATCTATAATGAAAATAAAAAAGGTATGAATACTCGGAATAGAAATAGGGAATTCATTATAGGACTTATGATATGATTATTTGAAAATTTTTCAAATAAAATATAGGATGCCATGCCGCTACTCGGACTCGAACCGAGATGCTCTAGCACTGCTTCCTAAGAGCAGCGTGTCTACCAATTTCACCATAGCGGC
>CAWUDS030005814.1:0-45637 GCA_963859935.3 Lathyrus sativus | reverse complement strand
GTTGCATTAATTAATCAAAGATAAACAAGTTCGTGCATGCTAAATATGATTAATCGAAGAGAAATACATATAAATAAACAAATGAACTGTCGGAAAAATCCTTCTAAATGTTTATGAAATCTTGCATTCAAGAGTAACAGTTTCCTTTAGCGGAGCCTCAATGGAAAGGACGTCTGGTTCATGATCACTGTGAGTCGTCATGGCTTACCCCAGTTATGCTGGTCACATCTTCAACAGTTTTCAGTCGTTGCTTCAAAATAAATTTCCCAGATCCTTTGTTGATCCCGGTCATATCACCTTGAGGGTTACTGAAATGAAGCGGGCTAGGCCTTTGAATAATGACTGGATTCGGCTGATAGGCGTAGCATGCTTTGCAGAATTTGCACTTGACGAGTGAGGAACCCCGAAAGGAGTCTCGATCTTCAGCTGAGCATCGCCAAAAGACAACTTCTTCGTTTCTAGCAAATTTCTGACAACTTTCTTAAGAGCATAGCAATTCTCTAGGTCATGGCCGGGCGCACCCTCATGAAATAAACAATGAGCGGTAGCGTTGTAACTTGCAGGTAATGGATTAGGTGGAGGATTAGGAGGCGGACCCAAAGCCCGAGTAGTGATGAGACCTTGCTTGACCAAAGAGGGACACAACTCGGTAAAAGTCATCGGGATCGGCGGACAAGGTTTATACGTTCTTCTGTTTGGCATATTCTGGCGAGGAGCCGGACTCTTTGGCTGTTGAGGAGCAAGAGTATTGGGTGCCTGTAGGTAGTTGACAGGAGGCGGCTAAACAGGAGGTTGTTGCATAGGTTGATACATGGGAACCTGTTGATTGAAAGAAGGTGTAATAGCTGCCACATAGGGTTGTTGAGCATATTGGACCGGGTACCCTTGAGGTTGAGCATAACCTTGCAGATGCCGATAAAAGCGTTCCCTTGGTTTACCAGAGGATATAGCATTAGTCTCACTCTCCTTCTTTTTCTGGGAGCTATAAGGAGGTTTCTTCGGCTGATCCTTAGAAGCGCCATGATTATTTGTCATTTTACCACTCTTCATACCCAATTCAATCTTGACACCCACAGCAACGATGTCGGAGAAATTTGAAGTCACACTACCCACCATTCTCTCGTAAAATTCTGGACGGACTGTGTCGACAAACCAATCAGCTAACTCTTTCTCGGTCAAAGGAGGTTCTACCTGCGAAGCAGTCTCTCTCCACCTTTGAGCATACTCTTTGAATGACTCAGAATTCTTTTGTGACATACTCAGCAACTGTCTTCTGTCAGGAGCCAGATCCATATTGTACTTGTAGTGTTTGATGAAAGCGTCAGATAAATCCTGGAAACTCTTAACGCGAGACTGGTCCAGAGTTAAATACCACTTGGAGGAAGCACCCTTCAAACTGTCTTGGAAGCAATGAATCATCAGTTTATCATTCTCAACATGGGCAGCCATTTTGCGATAATACATGATCAAATGGCTCTTAGGACAGGTGGCACCTTCATAGCGATCGAAGCCCGGAGTTTTGAACTTCGGGGGAATAACCAAACCCGAAACCAAACAAACATCCCTTGCAGCGGTCCCAAAAATTTGATCACCCTCTACCTTTTTCAATCTCTGGACGATGGTGTTTACTTCCTCACGAAGCTTATCATGTTTCTCATAACCCTCAACATTCTCATCAAGATTATCAAAAGCTGTCTCATTGAAGTACGGTTGCGCACGAGTGTGTACAACAGGTGGTGCAAAGATAGGAGCCCCCCTAGAAACTTCAGAAAACAAGGGCACGGCTTGCTGAACAGGTTGATTAATCGGAACAGTGGCTTGAGGAGGCACAAAACCCGGAGCAAGACCATAAGGTGGGTCCCTTGCTACGGTCACACTTGGTGGAGGGTCCACAGTAACGCCGGTAATCTCAGAAACAACAGTGGGCTGGGGTATCCATCTTAGCATTCATGACATGTAACAATTCCATCATACGCCCCATACCCCCTCGAAGGTCTTCGAGTTCATTGCTAAGGCGATCAATCTCTTTTGCCTGATCCTCCATTCTTTCCCGAGTTTGAGCTCTGGTGTTGTATTGGTGCCGAGAACTCAGGGTGACGAAACTGGAAGGTGAGAGAACCGAGTGTGAGAAATCGGGAGACACATGTAATGCAAAAGTATGATGCTAAAATGTGAATGTAAATGAAGATTTCATGGAATTCAAAACATTTACTAATGCCGTGGGGTACCAAGGAAATCTTTTCCTTGTTTTTTCATTTTATATTTTTTTTTTTATTTATGGTATCCCGCGATATCCATAAATGATGTTTGAGCTCCATGAAATACAATGCAATGAGATGCTTTATGGATGCAATGCATGAAAACACACAAAGTCCTAGGTTAAAAGCTTGCATGAGGTTCAAAGGCAAATACCCTCCCCTGAAGTTAGATGGTTCATCCTGTCCTACAAAAGTAACCGGGTTCTAAGGGATCTCAATATCATTGATCCTTCACAAGGGTGGTTGTTCAGAAGGCAACTTACTTGCCAACCAAAACCCTCCAAGTTTAAGATCTCAATGAGCGTAGTATCGAGTGTCAACCAACTTTAGTCTGCACCAAAGCCGGTTACCTCACTACTTTCTAAAGGCCAAGATGAGTTAACTAGGGTTCTAAAAGTCAGTTAGTGCGTTGACAGCATATGGCAGCCTCAATATTATCCTCAACTTGACTTAAGGAATATAAGCACCAACCAAGAAGTCGCACTAACTATGGCCACCAGATCAACCGTATCGATATACGTCGTACAGTTTCCTTGGTCTATTGCCATTTACCTAAGGTACACTAGATCCGGGTTAGGACCTATCTCACAGCACAAGGAACAGTCCCACAATCAAAGCGCAAATATATACATGCAAATGAATAATAACACAGATAGTAATAAATATGAACAGGTTAGGGATAACCCTCAAAAGTTAGGAGCTCCCCAGTGAAGTCGCCATTTTCTGTTGCGGTGGAAATAGGATCACAAACTATTAATGAGTTTGAATCGCAATTCAATTCACAACCGCTCTTTGATTTATCCGAAGGAAAAGGTCAAAAGAGGGAAAACCTATTTTTGCATCGTAAACACAATGCGGGGAAAGATCTAGGGTTCGGGGGTTGGTTAAATTTAGGGAAGGTATTAGCACCCTAAACTTCCGTAGTACTCTACGGGAACCTTTTGTTCAGATGTTTACTATTTGCTTTATTTATTTGCTTAAGGTATATGTACAAAGATTAAAAGTGAGAAAAGGGACCTAAGGGGTTAATTCTAAGTTTACTCGGCAAGACATCGCATCTTGTGCCTACGTATCCTTACGGGAGTGGAATCAGAGTAATCGTAGTTCCCCTCAATAGGGAGGTTAGAAACTTCTTGACTGTGGTCAAGGTCTCAAGGGGAATAAACGCATCTTAAGGACACGCTTACGTGGAGTGTAGAAACTCCAAATCTCTACGTTGAAATGTTAAGTTGTAATTAGGGTTAAATTAGGGATTCCACGGCGGGAAACCCTAAAATGAGCGCGGCGGCTCTTTGACCTAATGCTAAGGGTAAAATTGTAATTTTGCCTGCGGCGAGGCATTTGTGAAAATTAGGGTTTGATCCATTAAAGGGGTAAGGCTATTGACTCGGCGGCCAAAAGGCTGGACCTAATCCTTCGGAAGGATAAAACTGTAAAAAATGTGAAAATATGACAAATCATTATATGGAGGAATAATTAAGGTGCAGAAATAAGAAAAGTAATAAAGGCAGAGGGTATAAAGAAACAAAGAAACATTTCTGAAAACATGAAGAATATGAAAATATGTAATAACACTTAGAATGAAGTGAGGGAGGAAAATAGTGTGGGGTTGTGGCCACCACAAGCACATCTCAACCTCAAGCATGCAAATGAAATGCAGGAATAAAGAAAATAAAAGGTACACAAAATGACACGGCAAAGGAGTTCCTTACGAAAAGGTTTTAATTTTTTAATATTTTAATTATGTAAAAAAATGTTTTAATTTTTTTAATATTTTAATTATATATATAAAAAAAGGTTTTAATTTTAAAATGGAATTACTTAGTTAAAAAAATTTAAGTTTAAATTATAAAAAAAATGTTAAGTTTAAATTATATATATAAAAAAAAATGTTTTGGGGAACAAAAAGGTTTTTTTGGAAAAAAATGTTTACGGGAACAAAAAAAAGCTTTTTTTGGAAAAAAATGTTTACGGGAACAAAAAAAGGTTTTTTTTTTGGGAAAAAAATGTTTACGGGAACAAAAAAGGTTTTTTTTGGGAAAAAAATGTTTACGGGAACAAAAAAGGTTTTTTTTGGGAAAAAAATGTTTTGATAAAAAAAATAACAATAGAATTGCAAATGCAAACAGACAATTAATGGACATGCAAACAATCCTATACGACACAATCATGGTTCATACATATCAAAATCTACGGATCTAAACAACAATGAAGGTTAACATGGCAAGGATGCAAATAAATATGAAAAATGCAAAGGATTTAGTAATTTAACGGACCTAAACACATTAACATGGCAAAATATGCACATAAACATGAAAAGGCAAAAGGTTTAGTAATTTAACCTACGAAGCGGAGGTTTGCTTCGGTAAATGTGAAAAAGGTTTGAATAAGGGAACACTGGAGAGCTCCAATCCTTCTAACGAGTTGTGGGAACGACCGCCTTTCTTCTCTGGGGATCTCCTTTGTTTCTCCCTCTCTCCCCTCTTTTCTGAAGAAAACCTTCTGACCCCTCTTAGGTTTTTTCATTCTCTCTTTTTTTTCCAACAAGGCAACACATGTATATATAGGGAACAAATTAGGGTTAACACCAAATTGTCAATAATGTCCCTAAAGCCCATTTTAAAGCCCAAACTAAATAATTAGTTAAGAAAAAATAAAATTTAAATAATTTAAAATAATTAAAATAAACTTAAAATAAAAACTAATAATCCTATTGATTCTTAAAATAAAAAATATTATAAAAGGAACAAAATTTTTCAATATTTTTTTATTTTATGATTTTTTGGATATTTTTATGAATAATTTAGAAAAAAGTGAAAAAAATAATATTTTAAAAAATGATTTAATTAAAATACGAAAATAATAATTAAATAATAATAAAAAACTATTTTTGTTATTTTTTTAATGAAAGATAGAAAAATTTAGAGTAAAAATAATAAAGAACAAAAAAAGTGACAAAGGTGAGATTTAATTTTTAAAATAGTTAGAAAAAAAAAAGATTTAATTTTAAAAAAGAATTTAGAGGAAAAAAAGATTTAATTTTAAAAAGAAGTTAGAGAAAAAAAGATTTAATTTTAAAAAAGTTAGAAAAAAAAATTTAGTTTTAAAAAGGTTAGAAAAAAATATTTAATTTTAAAAAAGTTAGAAAAAAAGATTTAATTTTAAAAAGTTAGAAAAAAAGATTTAAAGTTAGAAAACAAGATTTAGCTTTAAAAATAGTTAGAAAAAAAGATTTAATTTTAAAAAAGATAGAAAAAGATTTAACTTTAAAGAGGAGTTAGAAAAAGATTTAAAAAAAGTTAGAAAAAAGATTTAATTTTAAAAAAAAGTTAGATTTTTATTTTTTAAAAAAAATATTAGAATTTGATTAAAAAATGTGTTAGAAATTAATTTAAAAAAAGGTTATAAAAAATTTACTCTTGAAGAAAAGAAAAGAAAAAAAAAAAAAAAAGTTAAATTTTAATCTAAATCCTAAAAGTTAGTAAGAAGAGCTTTAAATAAATAAACTAAATAGAAGAAAAAAAAGTTAATAAAAAATATTAGTAAAGTTATAAAAAAAATTTAATTAAATTATTATTAGTTAAAAAAACAAGATCTAAAAAAAAAGGTTAATTTATTAGGTTAATAAGAATTTAAAATAAAAATAAAAAAGAAAGGGTAAAATTTGGGGTATTACAATAATATCATGGGTTCATGGAAAGGAAAAGGCATCTTGAGATCGAGAGCCCTTTCTCGCACCCAACGTAGATATTCTTCAGAGACAGTACAATCGGGGTATCCTGAAGCAGCTGTTCCTTCTCTATCAATGTATTTCCATGCATAAATGATGACAGTCTTGAGATCTAGGTCCTCTTCTCCTTTGAAGTAGATCTCCTCCGATGAAGCCAGGTCAGGCACTTGGATCATAGGGTGTCCAAACTATCTACGGGCCAAAGCGGGATTGTAACTTATACATCCTTCTCTTCCAATGAGCGGTACGTTGGGGGATCCTCCGATGCTAGGAATCATAGGCACGCCTCCATAGGCGGGATCATACCAAACAATGTCCGAGTGGGTAAGGGCCATAAGTATCTCGGACCATCGAGGTGTTGCTACCTCATCCCAAAGGGACGGGTACCGAGTCAAACGAGCGATGAACCATGAGTACAGCAAGGCAGTACAGCATACAATGTGTCCTCCTCCTTCGGCATTCTTCGAGTGAATCGAAAAGTACGTATCAGCAAGCAAGGTGGGTACTGGATTCTTGAGTATGAACAACTTGATTGCATACATATCAATAAAGTTGTCAATTTTGGGGAACCAGAAAGTCCCATAGACCAACAAAGCGAAAATGGCTTCCGATATGAGAACCTCCTTTCTTTCGGCGTGGTAACGGACTTTTTCGATCAAAAAGTCGGCGGGGAACCCAAGGACTCCTTCCTTGGTGATCAGGTGTGCCTGAACATCTTCTAGGCTAAGATGAGTAGCGTTTGCAATTTCCTGGTGACTGGGCGTGTCTTCCCTTCCGGTGAATAGCGGTCGAACGGTCACAGACATCTTCAAGAGTTCTGAGTATTCTTCCAAGGTCGGCATCAATTGGTAGTCCGGAAAAGTGAAGCAGTGATACATCGGGTCGTAGAATTGAACCAATGTTTCCAACAATCCTTCTTTCATCCTTAGCTCAAGGAAGCGGAAGACTCCTCCATATTCTGCTGCGAAGGCAAAGCGATCCTTGATGAGTTCGGCTAGTTCTCTCAAGCTTTCGAGGTTGGGACTCTGAAAAGTGTACTTCAGGGTTTCTCTTCTGAAATCCATGATTACAACACCTACAGAACGAATTTGAGTTTCTTGAAGTGAACAAAAGAATGCAATGCAAGATGATTAGGACTTCATGGGATTCCTCTATTTATAAGCATTGCGGTAAAAGAAAACGTTTTATTAAATTTGAAACGGACTACATAAATATTCTTTTAAAGAGTCCCAAATAAAAGCTAAATAAAAGCTAGTAAAGACACTAAAGAAGCTTTGAATGCTGCTGCTTGAGCTGCTCTTCTAGTTGCGCTTTCTCACGGATAAGGTTGTCCACAATTATTTTCCAAATAGTGCATTGTGGGTCGGAGAAAAATAAATCCTCCATGACTTTCCTCTTCTTGGAAGGGAGTAGCTCTTCATCCTTTAATTGTAGCTGCTTCTGAAGTTCATCCTTCTCCTTCTGAAGTTCATCCTTCTGCTCTTGAAGTTCAGCCTTCTGCTCTTGAAGTTCAACATTCTGCTTTTGATACTTATCATTTTCCGCCACTGCTACCTGGTACTTGTTCCTCCAAGATTCCAGCTCATGTTGAGACTTTCTTAAAGACACCTCTAACTCCTCGGCTTTAGACATAAAGACATAAGTGGGCTCTCTCTTGGGAGCTATGGGATCTTGACGGGAATAGGGCATCTTTAGATCGGTTGCCCTTTGTCTGACCCACTGGAGGTATGGTTCCAAAGACACACAGTTAGGTTTCCCTAGACTTCTCTTTCCTTTCTTGTAGACCCTACGCCACGCGTCCAGAACTCTTCCTAGAAGCTCTACATCATCCTTGAAGAACATACCCTCTACTTGAGCACTCTTGGGAGGTTCCTTCAACGGGTATCCCAACTGTCGACGAGCTAAGATAGGATTGTAGCTGATTCCTCCATCAAAGCTGAGCAGTGGTACATTAGCAAAGTCACCGCAGCTATCAATGATTAATACTCCATCATACACTCGGTTGTACCAATCAATGTCAGAATGGGTCAAAGCCATAACCCTTGGAGACCAATGCTCTTTGCCAATGTTTGTGAAAGAGCTAGACTTCGGCAAGTGCGAAATAAACCACTTGTAAAGTAGAGGCACACAGCAAGTAATCATCCCTCCGCCACGAAGGTTTCGGAGATGTACAGAGTGATATGTATTCCCCAACAAAGTTGGCACTGGGTTGTTCTTCATAAAGATCTTGAATGCTTTGAGATCGACGAAACCTTCGAAACTTGGGAATAAGAACGGCCCATAAACAAGCAAAGCAAAGATTGCCTCGAACGGAGCCTTATTAGAATAACCAGCATAGAAGGAAGCTTTCTCGATTAGGAAACCTGTCTTTAACCCAAGAGTTCCATCCTTAGTAACTAGGTTAGCTTTGACGTCAGACACCTTCAAACGGAGAGCTTTAGCAATATCTTTCTCATCAGGGTCCTTTTCCAAGAAGGGAAAAGGAGATTCTTCCAGAATAGGTAGACCCACCAAAAAGGAATACTCTTCCAATGTAGGTAACAGCTGAAAGTCTAGAAAGGTGAAACAATGGTAGAGAGGATCATAGAACTGTAGTAGAGTGGCAAGAAGTCCTTCATTCACTGAGCAACCCAACAAGGATATCAGCTTCCCATACTTGGTCTTGAATCCTTCTTGATCTTCGACGAAACCCCACAACTTCTTTAGGTCATCCAATTTGGGACTCTTAAAAGTATATTTCACAGTATGTCTCTTATCTGAAGTCATAGTGACCTACAATGTCCATAAACGAAAGTAAATCCCATGAAGTCCAATGCAGAATGATGTTATATGAATGCAGCAAACACAAATATTCACATAAGGACATAAAGATAAACAAACAAAGGGGACGCCCTAGGTTTGCAACGAGCATGGAGTAAAGGTGTACCCTTCCCAAAAGGTTTTAAGGACTAAATGTGGTTTTGTACCTGTAGAACAAGGTTCTAATAAGGTTCCCAAAGTCATTAGCCCATCTTTCGGATATTATCAACTTCCCAAGTACTCGAGGGTTAATAATATTCTCAAGAGAACTTCTTTTGAGTGTAGCATCGCGTAGCACTATTTCGGGGGTACCCCCTCATAGCCCCGCACTACATCTTAGTAAAGGTCAAAGTGGGGTTAAGGTAACTATGGTCCTCAATATCATAGGCTCCAAAGTCGAAAATAATGAGTGTCTTCACGATTGATCGTTCAACAGTACTATTTCGAAAGGGCCTCAACTGAGCGGGATTCTTGATTCAACTTAGTAGGGATTCCACTCCCTATAAGCCTCCTCGAATATATCCCATCCTATCTTAATTTCTCTCATAGTTCGGGTGTAGAACTTTATCTCACCACTCAAGGACAACAAACCCAAAAGAAACATAAGAGAAAGCATGTAAACAATTAATCAAGTAGGCAGATATATATAAAGCAATAAACAAAATAAAATAAGATAGGGAAACCCACTAGAGAAGTTCCCCAGTGAAGTCGCCATTTCTGTCGCGGTGAAATTTGGATACCAAACTATTGATTAGTTTGAATCTTATATTCATTTTGCAACCGAACTTTGATTTGTCCAAAGGAAGGGATAAAGATCGAAATTCCCACAATGCAATGCAAATGCAAGCTAGATTGTTTTAGGTTCGGGGGTTGGTTAAACTTAGGGAAGGTACTAGCATCCTAAGTTTCTGTAGTACTCTACAGGAACCTCTTATTTTATATTGTTTATTGCTAAGTGTTTATCTGCTTAATGGCTGAAAGACCCTAGGGGTTCATTTCTAAGTATACTCGATAAGGCATCGCACCTTGTGCCTACATATCCTTACGGGAGTGGAATCAGAGTATGTTGTAGTTCACCCTAAAGGGTTAGAGGAGCTCTTTGACTGTGGTCAAAGTTCCTACGGGTTTAGGGTAGTTGATTTGATTGGGTTTAGGAGAAGAGATGAGTCTTCATTTTAAGGGAGAGATAACCGCCACAAGTGTAAAAGGGGGTTGTAGGAAATGGTCTTTGCATCGTCTTAAGAAAAGGTCTTACATACTCGGATGGTCGCCAAGTATGCCTTTGTCGTTCTTAAGGCAAAGTCCCTACATGTTTGATTGTATTGTTGTGGGAGCGGAGATTATATCTCACTTAAGATGATTAACATCTATTCTCTATTTGTGTTTGAAAAAAGTTGTATTGTGTTTGATTGTTTGTTTGTCTAAGTTGTAAAGATTAAAGACAAGGTCCTTCCTATGGGGTAGGATCTATCCTAAGTGATCAACTTGAAGAATCAAGGATCGAGGGGAATATGATGCTTATGATTTGCAACTACACACAACGTTGAATTATGTGTAGGTTTTTCCTTTGGACGGATGCAATGCGATGCGACAAGATATAATGACTTGCAGTAAAGATAAATTGCAGAAAGATAAACCATACATGAACGCATGAAAGCGCTAAGTGAGTGTGTGTCCTTTGTGACTAAGATAAAGCAGATAAAGATAAATGATATGTACGCATGAAAGCGCTGAGTGTAAGTGCATGTGTCGTGAGTGCACGATTTTTACGATATTGATTTATTTTAAGTGATTGATTTGTTTTTAGTAAAAAGGTTGGATCGATTATATTTTATTATCTGAAAGGATAATTTACTTATTATTAAAATATGTTGATTATAGGATAAAAAAGTTTTTATTATTCATTTTAAAAGTCGATTAAATACTCATAATTTATTCAAATAAATAAATTGGCATGTATGTGTGGTTTATTTATAAAAGATTTTTATTTTATTATAGTGAATAAATATTTAACTAAAGGGTTATTAAATTGATGAAAATAAATTTTATAAAATAAAAGTTAGCTAAGGCATAATTTTGTGATGATTTATATGAAAAGTTCTCCTATTAAAAAAGTTTTTTGTTATTATAAATAGGTAGAAGTTATTTAGATTATAAAGAAAAATTCGTTATTAACATTTATTTTAAAAAAAAAACCTTTCTCTTTAGCATAAAAGAGATGTATAATTTATTCAAAAACAGGTTTACTAAATTATTTTTTTTTAAAAGGGGGACTAGTTAATTAGTTAACGATAAAAAAAAATTGATTAGGGTGGTTAATGATTTGTGTGTGTGAGTGGTGTAAGTGATTAGCAATACAACAGAACAATTGAAGAAAAGTAAAAACGGAACCCTAAGCCCCCTTTTCCCCCAAAATTGGATCTCTGGTACCCTCGTCTTCCTCCTCTCTCTCGATCGCGCTTCATTCTCCTTTCACATTTCTTTCCCCTCGCCTCTTTTCTCCTTTCGCTTTTCAATGAACCTGTAAACCAATAAACACATAAAAAAGCAATCAGATCGGAATGGAGGTTCTACCCAAGGACCAACGGCGGCTCAACGGTGATGGGGCGATAGCTTCGTGGTTCCAATGAGTTTGGCGGCGGCGGGAGGTGAAGCTCCGTCGATGGGAAGGGTTTGCGGTGATTAGAGAAGATAAGTTCCTCCTTGCTCAGATTTTCTAGGTTACGAACTTGCGTTTGTGATGATTCCCATCCGTCTTATATAGACCCTCCGAGGATCAATGTTTTGAAACCTGATTTAAAGTGTTTTTAAAACTGATTGGACCTTCCTTTCTCGTGTAGACAATCTTTGAAGTGTTTCCTTTTTCGTTCGATTTGGTTTCAATCCTTGATTTCGTTCAAAAATGAGATTGGATCTGATTGGGTTTTTTATGGAATATTCTCCTCAAGTAGAACGCTACTCTGACTTTGCCTTTAGCAGGTGCGGATAACAAGCGTGTTATTGGGCTGGGTGATGAATTAGAAGCCCAGGGGGAAAGGTTTCAAACCGGATGCGCGTGCGAATTCCCGCGGAGAACCGGTGACGAACATTCACAGGGTGTACTCCTTCCAATCTCAAACTCCATTTCTCTGTTTTCGCTTCTTCGAACTAATATGTGTTTGAACTGATAGGTTTTAGGATGCTCGGTTGATTGAACCTTGTGGAGAGGAAAACTAACACTTCCGAAGGTGCGAGGACGAGGGCTCCGCTTGGACAAGGTAATTTGAATGATGTTCTCATTTTCAAACACAAGGAAAAGCTTATGAGCCGAATAAATTTGAAACTGTTTTCCGTGGTCTGTGGTTACCATTGCTCTATGCAGGTGCTCTGGGCGAGTTGCATATTTGACTTAACGCTAGACCAATTGGTAGCATAATCAAAAAGTGTTGCCTTGACGCCCTTCCATATTTGATCTTCCCCTGGTGAGTCAAGCCACAAAGAACATGATGGTGAGATATAACACTTGGTGGCGGACCTAAGAAGTTTCCGATTGCTCTAGGCCGAAGACGGTTCCTGTGAGTGTTTTACCGAGCTGGCCCTTATAGTTATGTTCACAATTAGCTCATTAATGGCAATTCAACTTTCTTTCTTTTTTGTATTGATAGCTGCTTCTTATTTCCCTTTTGTAGTGTTGACGGAAAGGCAGCAAGGTGTTGGATTTGGAGAGTGATGAACTTAGCATGGTCTCTTGTCTTTGGATAGGTCCGTGAATGACGTGAATCGCCGGCGTGGATAGGTATACGGTTTATTCCTTATTCTCGTACTTTGTACTTTGAGTTCTCAAGTTGTTTTCTTTCCCATGATCCACACTTTCTGTTTGCCTTGTACTTGTTTTGAGTTGCAGACACCAAGACCTCTAAGAGTAGGATTTGCATTAGGATAATAAACTGATAAAGCGCTTAAAGCATTAACAAGGACACCCACAGGACGTGCGTCTCGAAGCGTTAATTGCATGAGGTCCAAAACTCTTTGAGGTACGGCTAAGTGCAGTGTCATAAAGCTTAAGTGTCTTTCCATTCTTCCCTGTTTGATATCTTCTTGAGATCATGGGCTGTTGGTTGCTTTCCTTGCTTGATGTTGGTAACTTATTTGTCTTTGGTTTTAGGTACAACAGGCGAGGTCTTATTTGATGTGGTATGCGCAAGCGGTTGAATGTGGAATCCGGAAGTTGTAAGGGGTAAGTGTGGATGCCGTGATTGATTTACTGATGTGGAGCAAAGGTTATGCCGGTAGCCAGTATTTGATTCAGGAGATGGAGCTTCTGGTTGTATTTTCAGGAAAGTTGGCGAAGTATGACGAGCCAATGCTCTTGGTGAGGAGAGAATAACCTTTGTTCAAAAAGTCTGTCAAGGAATATTGGCCTCATCTTTAGTTTGTGGACTTGCATTAAGGTAATTATAATGTTCCCTTGATCACTCTTGTTCACCGATAGTGCCAAAAATGCTAGCCCTGGCCTGATGCGACTTAGCATTGATTTTGATACTTTCCTTGTTTTACCGATAATTCAAATCTTTACGGTGGATGCAGGTTAGTTCAAAGTCCGCATACGCTAAACGCAATTATTGTTGCTGCAAGGTGGGGTGAACTCAGGTATCGAACATGTCGCCTCGATCCACAAAACGTGATAGCAGGATAGGTGGAATCGTTGGACCTACATATGGTGTGGATTAAATAACTGGGGGTTTTCAAGCTCTGCGCCACGAATGTACCAGTTCAAAGTTCAAAACAAGGACCACCTAAAGGTAAAAAAACACGGCCAGGCGAAACACTAGCATATCGGTAGCTAGTTCGGTCTTTACTACAATAATGTCTGCTTGAAATCATCATGTTTGCAGGTATAGAGCTTCATCAGCAGGACTCAGCCTTTGATAACAGTTAGTTTACTACCAGCGGCGAGAGATGTGGCTTTGGAATGGTTTGAGAAGATTCTGGTTTCTTGGTGATTAAATCTTCTTTTGCATAACGGGGCCAGCGGAGTTGCTGCGAGACTTTGAGTAGTTATCCTATTCTGCTTGGATAATATTCTCAGGATAGGCAAGTTACGTGGTTTGGCCGGTTTAATTACTTTTTGTTGGCCATAGTGTCGTAGCTGTTGTGGTAATCAAATATTCTCGCATTTTGCAGGTGCAGTGATGGTTACGCTTAGAGAGAATAGGGCGAAACTGAGGATTAGGCAGGATCACAACGGGCCAGTAAATATCATGCCGGTGTGGTAGTACTTGGTGTTGTGAGACGGCATTATGTAGTCATAACTTCTCGACATTATATTCAAATTCTCGCAGGCTGCATGATGTTGCTTAGAGGACAGGTTGTGATGTGTTAACTCTTAACAATTTTGAATCTTGTCTCACGACTACCGCGACCGTGTCTCTCATTCAATTCAATGAGCTCGGTTACATTTGATGACGTGCGGTGAGTTGAGCCTCTTATATTTCATGTCAACATTGTTAAGTTCTGAGTGCCTTGTCTGATTCGTGAGCTGCTTCAATCAGGGGATCTGAGGCGTGTCGTAGGTAGGATCTGCAATTGAATGTGTTGAGAGGAGGTAATGTCAGCCTGAAGTCTGGTTGGACTTCCCCTTGCCGTACGGAGCAGGTTTGTAGTCAGAGATAAAGTTGAAGCTGTAACGTTGGCTGTTGCGATGACGGTGTATAAGTCCCATAGCTTTAAGGCTGATGTCATGAACTGAGTTTAGGATGAATTTGTGAATTTGTATGAATGATAACTCTTTGTTTTTTTGTATATCTGAACTGCTTCTTGTCATTGTCATCACCTTGTGACACTTTCTTTGAATGATATTATTTTGTTAGCTTGTTTCCTGCTCAAATTACCAAACATGTAAATTTATTCTTGAGTTGCGTACGGTATCCCCAAATATTAGCAGCGGCAAACGATGCATTCGAAGCTCGGTATTTGTTATCACAGAATGGGCGTAGTATTTCTGTAACAAACTAAACTTTATAAGCCAAACTCATAAGGTAAAACATTGTCACTTGGATCACGACAGATAACACATCAACATGATTTTGAGAAAATCCTCCGGGATTTAGAAGTTCCTCCACAGTTTATACTTGACGCATAGGTGTAAATCTGGCTTAGACTGGGAATGCGTAACAATTAATTGACCGAATTACACTCTTGCGACGCCATTTATGCTCAAACTTATGAATCATATCCGTGCACATCTAACGTTCACGCTTGACACCAACGGTACCGATGACCTGGACCTTGAAGTGTCGGTCAGTAATAAATCACGCTCGGCATCATTGCATCTGCACGAATCGGTTAGTCATAGCACATGCTCGTATAATAACATAAATAAGCAAGAAATAAGCACGAAGAGGTGGGATTTTATGGTCAAAATTTAGGGTGCAACATAACCCTCATGCCAAAAGTTTTCAGATAGCCAAACATTGGTTATTGAATTCAGATACACAAAATCTGAAATTAAGACTCATTTCTAATAGATCTGCGGATGGAAGAGTATATAATCAACCTACTGTTTCTGAAGTTGTGATGATGAGAAAACGCATCGATTATATCGCTAGATTTCATTGACGTTTTATCGCGCATTCACCATTTTAACGCTCGATTTCTCGAGTTTTTCTTACTATTTTGCAGGTACATCGTTATGTGAGGCCAAATCATGAATTAAGAAGAAAAGAACGAAAGAAGCCACGAGAAATGAAGCAAGACAGAATCCTGCAGAAAGTCTGCATAATTTGTTACGGCCACGATCGTTACAAGGGTGTCACGACCGTGACACCTTACTTTGGGCCATCACGACCGTGAGGAAGTAGTCACGACCGTGACACCTGAAATCATCAAATAACGAGCGTGAAGACCTTGTCACGCCCGTGACAAGGATATAACTTGATTTTGACTCAGACTACGTCAAGCCACCACTGAAGACCACTCCTCCTAGTAATTCTCCTCAAGGCAGCACGTGAGGACGACTTCTCCCATTTTCTGCTGCCACTTCCCAACATTTTCTCAACCACTCCAGCAAAGCCCAAGAGGCAAAAGACCAAGGCACCAACCCATTGGAAGCTCTATAAATAGGACCAGCTCAGGAGAACTCAAGGGAGACTTCATTATCCAAATTTCCTGCGGAAGCTCTGCCGAATTACCTTACCACCAGAATTATTATTCCAGCATTATTTTGTTTCCTGTCTTATTTTATTTGGATCCAAACCAACCGTGTAACAATTTCCAACATTAGGGAATTGTTATACTTTTATTTGTTTCCAGCCTTCAACATTCGTTTTAATTTTTATTTCCGCCTACTCCAAGCCTTCCGGTCTGTGGAAGAGGGAGTCTACTCAGATATTTGTTAATCAGGTTTTTCAATTATTGCAATTTAATTTATTTATAATGTCTATTTATTTTTCTGCCATTAGTAAGTCAATAATTAACTCTGAGTCTGATTTAACCTCGATGAGTAGCTAAATACCTTAGGGCGGTATGTAGTTATAACTAACTTAACCGGTAAAATATAACCATGGGCTAAAATAATTAATCGCTTAACATTCTGGCTGATGCTTTTTAATTGAATTCGACCTTTTCGTTACGAGAGTAAGAAAAGGGTATTAGGTTGGGTCAAGACCACGAGAGTGTGAGATTTTAACCAGATAGCTAAAGTTAGGCATTTAAATTAAATACAACGAGAGCGCTTTAAGATAAATTAGAATTATTTAGTTTCCAAAAATTACCTCTAAACACTTATGAGCTAGCGAGAGCAGGCATAGGGCTTTAGGGATAAGATCTGATTCAAGACCACGAGAGTGTGAGTTGAGGGTATTTAAACTAGTAATCTCTACCGAATAGATTAAGTGAACATCTTTATAAGCCTAGGGTAGATTGACCCACCTAAGTTAGTATAATTACATACCGACCGTCTTAGTATTATTTTATTAAAAACTTAAATTTAATTCCGCCTTCAATAGTCTTAGAAAACCAACAACAATCGTGACAACTATTCGCCTTAGCTAAACTAGAAGTTCATCTAGCACTAAGTAACGATAGAATCCCTGTGGATCGATAATCTTAAATATTACTTCGATAGGCTGTGCACTTGCAGTAAGATACCGCTAGACGCATAAGTAGACACGTCTTTAGCCCATCAAGTTTTTGGCGCCGTTGCCGGGGATTCCTTAATTTAGTTACTAGTGCACTTAGGTAGCATTGTCTAGACTAAGGTATCAACTATTTAATTTAATCTAATCTCCGAGTGTATGCCACGTACTCGCTCCAAAAGCGAAGACTTGCAACCTCTAATCCCTGAATCGGAACGCTTCTTACACGTAAGAAGACGTATACTCGATTTCGAAAATAATTCCAACATTCCAGATCTTCAATTAGATCCGCCTGAACCAGTCGTAAAATCAGAAAACGCAGGAATGGCTGAAGAACAAACTCATCCACTCAAGTATTACGCTAATCCTTCGCAAGGTGAACCGCATTCAAGCATTGCAGCACCGGCTATCAGCCGAAATGATTTCGAACTAAAACCATCATTGATATCAGCCGTGCAACAAAATCAATTCGCCGGAAATCCTACCGAGGATCCGAATCTTCATCTTTCGATCTTTGTGCAATATGCAGATACCGTAAAAGCCAATGGAGTTACCCAAGAAGCTATTAGACTACGTTTATTTCCTTTTTCGCTTTGAGACAGAGCAAGAGCATGGCTTCAATCTCTGCCTTCGAACTCAGTAACTACATGGGAACAACTTAAGAAAGTTTTCTTAAACAGGTATTTTCCACCTAGCAAGACAGCTATGCTGAGAGCTCAGATCAACGGATTTAAGCAAAGAGAAAGTGAATCATTATTCGAAGCTTGGGAACGCTATAAGGATCTACTTAGGCTTTGTCCACATCATGGATTAGTAGAATGGATGGTCATCCATACCTTCTATAATGGACTCTTGTACAATACAAGAATGACAATTGACGCTGCCGCGGGTGGTGCACTGATGGACAAAGAATATAATGATGCCTATGCACTTATCGAAAGTATGGCTCAGAATCATTACCTTTGGGGAAGCGAGAGAGTCGCAACTGAGAAACCAACAAAGGGAGGTATGTACGAAGTAAGTAGTATGGACCAAGTCAATGCGAAGTTTGACCAACTAAGCCAAAAGATCGACAACTTGGCCATAACACCTGCAGCCACCGTGGCTGCAGTAACACCTAACTGTGAGTTATGTGGAGTCCCAGGACACGAAGTCTCTGATTGTCAACTATTGACAGGAACTCCCGCTGATCAAGTGAATTATGCTCAAGGAAACCCTTACTCAAACACATACAACCCAGGTTGGAAGAATCATCCGAGTTTCTCCTATAAGAATAACAATGCTTATTACGCACCAGGTCAAGCACCAGCTACATCACCAGGATATCAAAAGACTGCTCCTAATATCCCTAGAAAATCGAACCTTGAATTGATGATGGAGAGCTTTATAGCTAGCCAATCTCAGACAAACAAGGACTTCCTAAACCAAAACATTCACACTAGCGAGCAGATTAAACAATTAGTGAGCAAAGTAGATGCATTAGCTACCCATAACAAAATGCTTGAAACTCAGATTTCACAAGTAGCTCAACAACAAGCGCCTACTGCTGCACCAGCTGGAGTATTCCCTAGACAACCTCAACCTAACCCGAAAGGACATGCTAACGCTGTAATATTAAGAAGTGGCAAGGAACTTGACGGACCTACCGATACAAGACTTGACAATCCAGCCATGTACCAAAAACCGGATAAACCGACTGAAGTGGTGAATGATCCAGAAGAAAAGGAAGATGAAAGTCAAGAGGTAGTGGAGAAAGAACAACCTTATGTGCCTCCACCACCCTATAAACCACCAATTCCGTACCCTCAAAGACTAATAAGTTCCAAGAGGACGGGTCAATTTAAGAAATTTGTCGAACTTCTGAAACAGTTGAATATTACTATTCCGTTTACAGAAGCAATTACCCAAATACCCTCGTATGCCAAGTTTTTAAAAGAAATCTTATCCAATAAGAAAAAGATAGAGGATAACGGAACAGTTACACTTACTGCCGAGTGTAGCGCCATAATTCAAAATAATATGCCTCCTAAGCTAAAAGATCCAGGAAGTTTCTCTATACCCTGTGTAATAGGAAAATTCGTCATTGACAAAGCTCTATGCGATTTAGGAGCCAGTATCAGTGTTATGCCCTTAACGATTTGCAAAAGGCTAGACATGGGAGACCTAAGACCAACTAAAATGTCTGTTCAACTAGCCGATCGCTCTGTTAAATATCCTGTAGGCATACTAGAAAACGTCCCAGTACATATAGGACAATTCTACATTCCTACTGATTTTATAATCATGGACATCTCTGAAGACTCCACTACGCCTATCATACTAGGAAGACCATTCTTAGCTACCGCCAGAGCTATAATAGACGTAAAAAGAGGAAAGCTAACCTTTGAAGTAGGTGAAGAGAAAGTCGAATTTGTTTTAACACAATTCTTACAATCACCAGCTATAGAGGATACATGCTATCTAATGGACGTAATTGACGAATGTGTAAGAGAAATGGAGCTGGAGGAGACCACTTATTCTGAAATAATGAAAATTCAAATCCCTCCAATTCTCGAAGATGATAATTGGCAAAAACCGTATCAGGATGATAGTCTAAGCGAAAGTTTAGCACTTACACCGGATCCCATGCCAAGTAAAGATAAACCTACATTAGGATTAAAAACTTTACCTAATAACCTAAGGTACGAGTTCTTAGACGTTGAATGTAAAAGACCAGTTATAGTAAATTCCAGTTTAGGAACCACAGAGACAAAGAAACTTTTAGATGTCTTGAAGAAATATCCAACTGCATTAGGATATAACATATCTGATCTCAAAGGAATATGTCCTTCAGTTTGCATGCATCGCATTCTGCTTGAAGAAGATTGCAGAACCTCCAGAGAATCTCAGAGAAGAATTAACCCAACCCTTAGCACTGTAGTAAAGGAAGAAGTCAAGAAATTATTAGATGCCGGGATAATATATCCAATCTCTGATAGTGAATGGGTTAGTCCAATACATGTAGTGCCAAAGAAAGGAGGTATCACTGTTGTGAAAAACGCTCAAGGCGAATCGATATCGCAAAGAGTAGTGACGGGATATAGAGTGTGCATAGATTATCGTAAACTAAACAAAGCCACTCGAAAAGATCATTTCCCACTACCTTTCATAGATCAAATGTTAGAACGATTAGCCAAGCATTCTTACTTCTGTTATCTTGACGGTTACTCAGGATTTTTCCAAATCCCTATCCATCCTGATGATCAAGAGAAGACTACATTCACATGTCCTTATGGAACGTTCGCTTATAGGCGAATGCCCTTTGGATTATGCAACGCTCCTGCAACCTTTCAAAGATGTATGATGTCAATCTTCGCAGATTTTATAGACAACATCATGGAAGTGTTCATGGACGACTTCTCTGTATGCGGGCAAAGTTTTGAAGGATGCTTATCGAACTTAGAAATGGTGTTAGAGAGATGTGTAAAAGTGAATCTCGTGCTTAACTGGGAGAAATGTCATTTTATGGTCAACGAAGGAATAGTATTAGGTCATGTAATATCAGATAAGGGAATTGAAGTCGATAAAGCTAAGATTGAAGTAATAAAAGATCTTCAACCTCCTAAAACCGTTCGAGAAATACGAAGCTTTTTAGGACACGCCGGTTTTTACCAACGATTCATCAAAGATTTCTCGAAAATTACTAAACCTCTTACCGGTTTATTAATGAAAGACGCTGAATTCATATTCAATGAAGATTGTCTTAAAGCATTCGAAACTCTAAAAACAGCCCTCATCACCGCACCAATCATGCAACCCCCTGACTGGAGATTACCTTTTGAAATCATGTGCGATGCGAGTGACTATGCTGTGGGCGCAGTCCTGGGTCAGAGAAAAGAAAAGAAACTCCATGCGATTTACTATGCCAGTAGAACCTTGGATTCTGCCCAGATGAACTACGCCACTACAGAAAAAGAATTGCTAGCAGTTGTCTTTGCGCTTGACAAATTCCGCTCTTACCTAGTCGGAGCGAAAATAATCATTTACACAGACCATGCTGCTATCCGATACCTATTAACTAAGAAAGATGCTAAACCAAGACTCTTAAGATGGATTTTACTCCTACAAGAGTTTGATCTAGAAATAAAAGACAAAAAAGGTACTGAAAACGTCGTAGCGGACCATTTATCTAGAATAGAAGGTATTAAACCCGAACAAGTGCCGATTAACGATGATTTTCCGTATGAACAGCTGATAGCACAAATAGGAAGCGACCTAGCGCAGTTAGATATAGATGAACCAGAACCCATGGAAACAATACAGACAACTGTAGGACTGCCATGGTACGCTGACATTGTCAACTACCTAGCCGCAGGAGCTCTTCCACCCGATCTAACTTATCAGCAGAAAAAGAAGTTCTTTCATAACCTGAAACAGTACTATTGGGATGAACCATTACTGTTCAAAAGAGGACCAGATGGAATCTTTCGCCGATGTATTCCCGAAGAAGAAATAGAAGATGTCATTGCCCAATGTCATTCATCTCCCTATGGTGGACATGCGAGCACTTCCAAGACCTGTGCAAAAATCTTGCAAGCCGGCTTATATTGGCCCAGTCTATGGAAGGATGTCCACATCGCTGTTATAAGTTGCGATCGGTGTCAACGCACCGGCAATATTTCAAGAAGAGATGAAATGCCCCAAAAGGGAATTTTGGAAGTAGAAATCTTCGACGTCTGGGGAATAGATTTCATGGGACCATTCCCATCATCTTTCGGTAATAATTACATACTCGTAGCTGTTGACTATGTCTCGAAATGGATCGAAGCCATGGCTTCTCCTACAAACTATGCACGAGTAGTAATAAAGCTTTTCAAAAACATAATCTTTCCCAGATTTGGTGTACCTCGACTCGTCATAAGTGACGGTGGCTCGCACTTCATTTCAAAAATCTTTGACAAATTACTATCTAAGTATGGAGTGAGACACTGTGTGGCTACACCATATCACCCACAAACAAGTGGACAGGTCGAAGTCTCGAACAGAGAGATTAAACAAATCTTAGAAAAGACTGTCGCCATATCTCGGAAAGATTGGTCATCTAAACTTAATGAAGCTCTATGGGCTTATAGGACCGCTTACAAGACTCCCATAGGTACTACACCTTTCAAACTAGTTTATGGAAAATCTTGTCACCTCCCAGTAGAACTAGAACACAAAGCTTATTGGGCGATCAAAACTCTCAATATGAACTATAATGCTGCGGGAGAAAAGCGAATCCTAGACATTAACGAATTAGAAGAACTAAGGCTAGATGCATATGAAAATGCTAAGCTATATAAGGAAAGGACCAAGCGATGGCATGATAAACGCCTATCTAAGAAAGAATTCAGTGTGGGAGATGTTGTACTCCTCTTTAATTCAAGACTTAGGCTCTTTCCTGGAAAATTAAAGTCTAGATGGTCAGGACCCTTTGATATAACTAAAGTATTCCCAAGTGGAGCAATAGAAATCAAGGGTAGGAACAATGAACCATTCATAGTAAACGGACAGCGCCTAAAACATTATCACAAAGTTGAAAATAGAGACTATACGAATGATCTAAAACTTTTGAAATTGTCCGCTAACTCCCCTGATTAGTCTAAACCTCAGCGTTACGTCAGGCTTTTGACAATAAAAACAGCGCTTAGTGGGAGGCAACCCATTCACTTATTTACCTATTTTAAACTATTCTTTTCTTTTTGAGCATTTTTAATTATCGTTATTACTATCTGTTTAAATTGTTTTGTTAGTTTTATTCTACATTACTATTATCGCCATTACATTTTAGCATTTCATTTTCTTATTTTTATCCTAAATCACTTTTTACAGATTTTCTAAAGTCTTTTCCACTGATTTGTTTCCACCGTATTTTCACTGACCATGGCTAACCAACCAATTAACTATATGGAAACCAAATTTAGAGGTAGGAACCAAAGAATGAAGTTCGAAGAGTTATCACAGAGGCAAATGGATTTGACCCTGTACCCAAATGATAGGACTATGGAAACCTTAGGTATACATGATAGTGTCATGTACCTGTTCAACCGACTCGGATGGGAGAATGCAATGATCCAACACAAGTTTGCGACTTACCGAGAGCTCACCCTTGAGTTCCTTAGTTCCCTACTTTACCTACCTGAGCGCGGTTTTGGTTTTAGGAAAGGATTCATTAGTTTCCGCCTATTTGGAATAGAATACGACTTTAACCATAAAGAACTAGCTGACCTGTTAGGATTCCCTAGTGGACCTTTTGCCTTTACTACCACACAGGTAGAATTGATGGATGTGGAGCTAGATTTCTTTTGGGGAACTCTGACCGGAAACTACCACCCTGAACCAAATGACATGAACAATGATGAGATCCATAACCCTGCTCTCCGTTACTTCCACAAATTCCTCGCCCATACCTTCTTTGGAAAAGAAGAAAACATTACCGGAGTCTCTAAGGATGAATTATTTATTATGTCCTGTTTCAATACTGGACAGTGTGTTAATGGTGTCCCTTTCATGATGCAAACCTTCACCCGCATCCACGATGAACCTGAATTACCTATAGTGGTAGGAGGTCGTGTAACCATGATTGCTGATGCCTTAGGACTTAGGTACCAACTGGACAGGTGCACCCGTCTGGGAACCGTACGCCTGATGAATCTTAAATTCTGCTTCAATAGACATATCATAAGGAATTTAGGACGCCCACCTTTTGAGTACCTGATCCGGAACAAAGTAGTCACCCTGTTCACATTGCCCAATCATGCAAAAGTAAGTGTTCATAATAAGGATAATTGGCTTTATGAGTTAAACCCACCGGATTACCCAGCCACTCCTGAAACACCTCAGTCTCACAGGATAACAGATGATATAATGACCGCTGTTGAAACTGACCCCGAGACACCTCCTGGATACCATGACATTGACCCAACTGACAAAGTTCATGAAACCCCTGGAGCGAATCACGGAGAGTACGCTAACAACTTGCAGAACATCATGCACACTCTCAATGCCTATCAAACTGATATTAATCTATTCAGAGAAGACATTAAGAGTATGCGATTGGACATCGTGGGATTGACTGACATGGCCTGCGAACAATTCTATCATCTGGACTCCGCCATCGAAGACCTGAAGAAACGCCTTTGAACCGACTATCAGTGATTTAGTTTATTAATTTTTTCTCATTATTTGTTTTATCATTATTTTTCATTTCCCGTTAAATTTATCTTTCGCAACGATTTCATAACATAATTTGAGTTTATGTAATTTCAGTTTTTCTTTATGCCATGCACTTTTTATTTCAATTAATTCTTCATTTTTAGCAGCTTATATAATTTTTCTATTTCTTTTCTATACACTGTGTGACCATATACTGTATGACTACACTATTTTATCTTAGGTTCGTATACTACTGTGTTGCAATTGCTATATAATATGGTGTGTGTTAATATAAGTGCTACTAAATAAAATAAATTATTATTAATTTATAAATAACGTGAGACAATGTGCTTTTCTGGGAACTATTCAGCACAACACAGCCTCACGGTCGTCACGCCCCACTTACGATCGTGACGTGCTCATTTAGCGTGTCATGACCGTCACGCCTATGTCACGACCGTGACGACCTCTATTACAGAGATCGTGAGAAACAGAACTGTTTCTCATCGTGTCCACTCTTCTTCTCCATCCATAACCTACCCAAAACATTACCCACTCATCCCAAAACCGCCATAACCTCTCCACTACCCCATTAATCCACCATTTCCATCAACCAATTCATTTCAACTGTCCCGTATTTAACCCGAACATCAATCTCCCTCATTCTACCACTCTTCTCCCAAAACCTCACAAAATCCTTCCACCCTCACTCTTCACTCTTGCATGTTATGGATTCCATCATTTTCAGAGAAGGAGAAGCCGGAGTAACCCAGCGAGACCGTTTCGTCCGCTTCCAGAACCGCGGTCTGCAACCCACCCGGTACATTTCCACTGACTGTCTGCAAGAACTCGGTATGCTGTCCAGCGTTCAAAGCCTACTGCAGAAGGTCGGCCTGTGGGACCTCTGTCGTCAGCCACAACCTACTTTCGAACTTCTGACGCTGGAGTTCCTCAGCTCTTACAGCTACATCACCTCTCCCGGTTCTCAGAGTCAGCTTACCGGCATCGTAACATTCAGACTGCTTGGCCGGGAGTTCAACCTCACACAAACCAGGATCGCCGAGCTGTTAGGTTTCGAGCACGGCACCGAAGCCCACCGTCGCGTGCCCGACAACTTCAGTGAACAAGCATTCACACTGTGGCACGACCTTACCAACACCCGTGCGACCACCTTCCAGAGCCTCAACGCTACACACATCCACAACCCGGCTATCCGCTACTTTCACCGGGTCATCTGCAACACAATCTTTGCTAGAGAGAGCAACCACAAGCTCAACTCAAAGGAGCTTCTGTTTTTATACTGTGCCCTTCATGACGAGCCAATCAACGCTGCCCCCTTTATGCTCTACCACATCCAGGCCATTGCGCACCGAGGCTCATCCCCGTTCTTCATTGGCGGCATTGTCACCACCCTCGCCATTCAGCTGGAGCTTGGTGACGCGCTCGCTGATCTGCCGCACCTCGCCGCCGATTTCCTGACCATGAGCTACTGTCGGTCCGCCCACCTGATCGCGCAGCGAGAGGATGGCAGGTACAACCCTGTTGTCAATGGCACCATTTTCCACCACATCACTCTGCCATCCCGCACACGCATCGACCCAGCAAACCGAGCCAACTGGCTCTTTGCCTTACCAGCTGCTGCGGATCACGCCCCGGTACATGATGATCAGCCAGACGCCCCAGTGGACGAGATGCAGGACGCCATGGATGCAGCTGAGCATGTCCAGGACATCCCCGAGACTTCCACCCGACAGCAGGCGGCTCCCGCCGTCACACTTGAGGACGTCCTACTTGCGATTCATCAGCAGAACCTGATGAACGCAACACTAGAGCGTCAGCAGAAGGCACAGTATGACGCTTTACTCGGCACTATTGCTGCCAACCAGGAGGCCACTAATGAGCGGTTTGGCGAACTCTTCGGCGAGCTTGAGGCGCTCCGCATCAGCATTACTGCTACCTCCGGCACCGGCTCTGATCCCGACGCGACTCCCTCCAGACGCCGCTCTCGCACCAGAGGCCGAGCCCGCGGTCCTCAGCAGCAGTAGTTTACTTTTATGTTGATTTTCAGTTTTAGTCTTGTACTGTATTTGTACCGCAATTATATCACAACATTGAGGACAATGTCTGATATAGTGTGGGAGAGGTACTTTTTCATTTCAGTGTACTTTCAATTCTGTTGTATCCCTTTTAGCAAATCAATGAAATGAGCAAATCTGTGCGTTATTTTCTTTAATATCGAGCTTTCCCC
Organism: Lathyrus sativus; assembly: GCA_963859935.3. Lineage (NCBI taxonomy): Eukaryota > Viridiplantae > Streptophyta > Magnoliopsida > Fabales > Fabaceae > Lathyrus > Lathyrus sativus. The sequence continues at coordinate 19,315 of CAWUDS030005814.1, read as the reverse complement.
GATTATTAAGCCATACTAGAAAAATCCTTAAATTACTCGCATTACCCGACTTACCGCCGAATGGTTCGTAATTACGAAGCCGGGAACGATTAAACAAGACCAATACAATCTTGACATCTTCGACCCCCTGCTTAAGAAATTCCATCCCGATCACCATTGCGAGTGCACCTTTAGTTTCAGTTCAAAAGTAACCCCCAGTAGTTTATACTAGCAGTCAGCACCGTCTGAACACAAACCACGTGGGGAGCCGATGAATATAAGCGTTTGATGCCTAATCAATAATGATCCTTCGTATCTCAATGCAAAATGAAAAGAGATTGCACCAAAGTACACGGTCGCAGATAAGAAACGAGAAATATGAGAAGGACTCCGTTTCGGGTTGGTTCAGAGGTACTGGTTCTGAACTCGGTAGGGCGTGCTACGGCTCGATCCCCCACAACCTCCGCATCGGATAAAACATGAAGGGTTACCACACTCTTGTACCATACCCCGTGCTAAAAAAAGGATCAAAATCGCTAACCGGCTACTCCACTACGTGCGTGCGAAGGCAAAGGGCTTAATGTGACTGCGCTAGAACGAAACCGGGCGAAATAAGATCGAAAAACTCTAGGTGAAATCGTAATGTGATTGCCGATTGTTTCGCTTGACGGGAAGTCGATGACATAGCTTGTTGCTTATGTCATTAGTGTATCGGTAGTGTTCTATCAAAGTACCGGACTATCCGACAAAACGATCCACCGGACGGTTTGTTATGAGTATGCGCGAAAAATCTTGTCCGCCGATTTTCAACCGACTATTTGCTTGAGGACAAGCAAAGGTTTAAGTTTAGGGAAGTTTGATGACGAGAAAACGCATCGATTATATCGCTAGATTTCATTGACGTTTTATCGCGCATTCACCATTTTAACGCTCGATTTCTCGAGTTTTTCTTACTATTTTGCAGGTACATCGTTATGTGAGGCCAAATCATGAATTAAGAAGAAAAGAACGAAAGAAACCACGAGAAATGAAGCAAGACAGAATCCTGCAGAAAGTCTGCATAATTTGTTACGGCCACGGTCGTTACAAGGGTGTCACGACCGTGACACCTTACTTTGGGCCATCACGACCGTGAGGAAGTAGTCACGACCGTGACACCTGAAATCATCAAATAACGAGCGTGAAGACCTTGTCACGCCCGTGACAAGGATATAACTTGATTTTGACTCAGACTACGTCAAGCCACCACTGAAGACCACTCCTCCTAGTAATTCTCCTCAAGGCAGCACGTGAGGACGACTTCTCCCATTTTCTGCTGCCACTTCCCAACATTTTCTCAACCACTCCAGCAAAGCCCAAGAGGCAAAAGACCAAGGCACCAACCCATTGGAAGCTCTATAAATAGGACCAGCTCAGGAGAACTCAAGGGAGACTTCATTATCCAAATTTCCTGCGGAAGCTCTGCCGAATTACCTTACCACCAGAATTATTATTCCAGCATTATTTTGTTTCCTGTCTTATTTTATTTGGATCCAAACCAACCGTGTAACAATTTCCAACATTAGGGAATTGTTATACTTTTATTTGTTTCCAGCCTTCAGCATTCGTTTTAATTTTTATTTCCGCCTACTCCAAGCCTTCCGGTCTGTGGAAGAGGGAGTCTACTCAGATATTTGTTAATCAGGTTTTTCAATTATTGCAATTTAATTTATTTATAATGTCTATTTAGTTTTCTGCCATTAGTAAGTCAATAATTAACTCTAAGTCTGATTTAACCTCGATGAGTAGCTAAATACCTTAGGGCGCTATGTAGTTATAACTAACTTAACCGGTAAAATATAACCATGGGCTAAAATAATTAATCGCTTAACATTCTGGCTGATGCTTTTTAATTGAATTCGACCTTTTCGTTACGAGAGTAAGAAAAGGGTATTAGGTTGGGTCAAGACCACGAGAGTGTGAGATTTTAACCAGATAGCTAAAGTTAGGCATTTAAATTAAATACAGCGAGAGCGCTTTAAGATAAATTAGAATTATTTAGTTTCCAAAAATTACCTCTAAACACTTATGAGCTAGCGAGAGCAGGCATAGGGCTTTAGGGATAAGATCTGATTCAAGACCACGAGAGTGTGAGTTAAGGGTATTTAAACTAGTAATCTCTACCGAATAGATTAAGTGAACATCTTTATAAGCCTAGGGTAGATTGACCCACCTAAGTTAGTATAATTACATACCGACCGTCTTAGTATTATTTTATTAAAAACTTAAATTTAATTCCGCCTTCAATAGTCTTAGAAAACCAACAACAATCGTGACAACTATTCGCCTTAGCTAAACTAGAAGTTCATCTAGCACTAAGTAACGATAGAATCCCTGTGGATCGATAATCTTAAATATTACTTCGATAGGCTGTGCACTTGCAGTAAGATACCGCTAGACGCATAAGTAGACACGTCTTTAGCCCATCAAGTTGCTGCTTTGATAGTCGGTGATCTTGATACAGCAGAAATGAGGGATATCATCATGCAAACTAAAGGTGGAGAGTTACAAAGAATTAACGAGCTCCATGCAAGTTCCTTGGTGTATCAATATCCTTTAATTTTACCTTATGGAGAAGATGGTTATAGACCAAACATAGCTCATCGAGACTTAGACATATTCCAAGACAACAAGAGAAATAAACTTACAATTAGAGAGTGGCTAGCATTTCGCATTCAGAACAAATCATTTGAGGCTAAAAATTTGTTGTCTTCAAGAAGGCTTTTTCAACAATTCTTAGTTGATGGTTACACAATGTTAGAGTTTGAAAGACTTCAATGGATTCGTGAAAATCAACCCAAATTAAGGGTGTCGAAATACAACAGTCTTACTGAAGAGTGGTTTTGCCTTCTACTTATGTTGGTGGAAGGAGGTTTATGGATCAATTGTACTATGATGGAATGGCTATTTGTAGCAAGGTAGGGTTTCCTGATTTATTTGTAACATTCACTTGCAATCCAAATTGGCCTGAAATACAAAGGTTACTTAGGCCTCTTGGACTAAAACCCCAAGATCGTCCTGATGTGATTTCAAGGATACCTAAAATTAAGTTTGATCAGCTTCTATCAGATTTGACAAAAAGGGGAGTGTTAGGCAAGATGCTTGCATGTATGTTTTCTTTTCTCACCGTAACTTTTCAATTTGTTACACAATATTACAATTTACTTTTTAATAATTTTTTTTTTTGTAGATATGTACACCATTGAGTTTCAAAAGAGAGGGTTGCCACACGAACATATATTGATATTCTTGCATCCTTCTAACAAATATCCAAGACCCAAAGATATTGACAGGATTATAAGTGATGAAATCCTTGATCCTACGAAGGAACCAAAGCTATACAACTTGGTTAAAACTCATATGATTCATGGACCTTGTGGATTGGCAAATCAAAGTTCACCTTGCATGAAAGATGGGAAATGTTCAAAGTATTACCCAAAAAATTTTCAGTTAACAACTATAGTTGATCAAGATGGTTATCCACTTTATTGGAGAAGAGACAATGGAAACACAATCAATAAAAATGGAATCATTCTTCACAGCGGACATGTAGTTCCTCACAACCCAAGTTTATTGTTGAAGTACGAGGCGCACATCAACATGGAATGGTGCAACCAAAGTACTTTGATTAAATACTTATTCAAGTATATTAACAAGGGTTCAGATAGAATTTCTGCTATTATTCATTCTTCTGGTGATATGTCTGATGGTAAGAAGAAGAATGTTGATGAGATCAAGCAATATCTTGATTGTAGATATATTTCCCCGAGTGAGGCATGTTGGAGGATTTTCTCTTATTCAATACATGGTAGGAAACCGACTGTGGAAAGACTATTTTTTTCACATGGAAGGTGCGAATTCTGTTTACTACAAAGACTTTGAGCAAATTGGTAATGTTCTACTCAAACCAAGTGTTACAGAATCTATGTTTACCGCATGGTTTGAAGCGAACAAAAAATATGATGAAGATAAGTTGTTGACATATAGTGATTTTGTGACAAAATTTGTTTACCAAAAGAAAACTAGGACTTGGAAGCCTAGAAAAAAAGGGTATACAATTGGTCGTCTCATTTGGGTTCCTCAAAGCACAGAATTATTTTATTTACGAATGATGCTTACTGTTAAGAAAGGACCAACAAGTTATGAAGACATCAAAAAGGTCGATGGTTCACAACATAACTCTTTTAGTGAAGCGTGTTTTGCAATGGGATTTCTACAAGATGATAAAGAATTTATTGAGGCTTTAAAGGAGGCGCATCAATGGGGTTCTGGTTTATTTCTAAGAAATTTATTTGTTACGATGTTGCTATCTTCATCAATGAATAGACCTGAGCATGTTTGGAATCAAACATGACACTACTTAGCTAATGGTATTCTTTACAGTAAACATGTCATAACAAGAAATCCAGGTACACCCTATATGCATTTCAATTTCTTACTTTTATTCACAAGTTAACTGTTATATTGACACTGTATTGTTTTATCTTCATTAGGATTAACACTTATCGATGAAGAATTAAAACAACTTACTCTGATTGAAATAGAAACTCAGTTACAAAAGAACAATAGAAGTCTGAAAGATTTCAAGACAATGCCATATCCAAATGACTTTGTACTTTCTTTTCTTGGAAACCGTCTGATTTATGAAGAAAGGCAATATGATTCAAATGCTCAAAAAATTATTTTTGATACTTTCTTCTCATCTCTTACAGGTAAAATTACATTCGTAAAACTATATATTTTTCCAACTTATTTCATGTTTAGAACTATTATATTGATAAATACCATACTTATTGTTTATAACTTATATTATTTATAGTTGATTCCCTCAATGACATTTACTGTAGTCAATGCCTAATAAAGCTTTAAATTCTCATTTTGAAACATGTTGTCACATGACATTTTTTTTACAGATGAGCAGAAACACATTTACTTTGATGTCATGGATGCCGTAGAAAGACAAAATGGTGGTGTTTTTTTTTTTATATGGCTATGGTGGAACAGGTAAAACATTTATGTGGAACACACTCGCTGCTGCTATTCGTTCTAAACATAAAGTTGTATTGCCCGTGGCATCAAGTGGAATTGCAAGTCTGTTGTTACCAAGTGGAAGAACAACACATTCTAGGTTTAAGATACCTGTCCCTACTTTGCATTCATCAATTTGCAACATTGACAAAAAAGATGATCTTGCTGAGCTTTTAAAGATAACAAATCTTATTATATGGGATGAAGCTCTGATGACTAATAGATTTTGCTTTGAGGCTCTTGATAAATCCTTAAGAGACATTATGAGTGAAATTCCACAGGCTGCAAATAAATTATTTGGAGGCAAAGTAGTTATTTTTGGTGGTGATTTAGACAAATCCTTCCCGTTGTTCCAAGAGGTAGTAGATCTGATATTATTCATTCAACTATCAATGCTTCTTATATTTGGGATCAGTGCAAAGTCCTCAAACTTACAAAAAATATGCGCCTACAAAGTGGGACAACTTCAAAAGAAATTGAAGAAGTTCGTATATTTTCTGAGTGGATTTTAGCAATTGGAGATGGTACCATGGGTGAGGCTAATGATGGTTACGGTGAAACTAATATTCTTGAAGAGTTTTTAATTTCAAAATTTTTACATCTTATTAAGGCTATTGTTGATAGTACATATCCCGATCTCATTCATAGCTACCATGACCCCAATTTTTTACAAAGTCGTGCTATCTTGGCTTCAACATTTGAAGTTGTCGATGAGATTAATCAATATATCACAGATCTTCTTCCAGGTACTATACATGTCGTGAAGTTGTTTTCATGCTAATTTCATTTTTGACTTTATTTTTTTATTTGTTGAATCATTTGTCTGTTTTTTTCCTTTTAGGAGAAGAAAAGGAATACTTTAGTAGTGATTCTATTGATAGATCAACAACAACTGACTTTGATGCATTTGAGCACTTAACTGCTGAATTTCTAAATGCTTTTACAACTTCTGGATTGTTTAATCATTCTATAGAGTTGAAAATTGGTGTCACTATTATGTTGATGAGAAACTTAGATCAATCGGAAGGTTTATGCAATGGTACAAGGCTCACAGTTACAAGGTTGGCTAATCATGTTATTGAAGCTAGGATCATTTCAGGAAAGAATATAGGTAACATCATTTATATTCCAAGAATGTCTTTGTCCCCCTCTCAATCACCATGACCATTTACGTTAGTGAGAAGACAATTTTTCATTATTGTTTCTTTCACTATGACAATTAACAAATCACAAGGCCAATCGTTAGACGTAGTTGGTTTATACCTGCCAAAGGATGTATTTAGTCATGGTCAGTTGTATGTCGCAATGTCCCGAGTTAAGACAAAACAAGGTTTTAAAATTTTGATTCATGATAAAAATAACCATACCGCTGCTACTACCACTAATGTTGTATTCAAAGAAGTTTTCCACAATATTTAGAAGGTATAACAATCATACTCTTCTCTTTGGTTAAGCTTTCCATTAAAAAAATGATCCAATTTTTCTCTAATTATTTTTTTTAGGGGTCAACATTGTGATATCAACTCCAACATGACACTTTATTTTGCCGGTTACATGACATTTTGTTGTACTACTTCTCTTTTACTATATATTATTACTTTACTCCTTTGTTAACAACATTACCATTTCATTTAGTTATATTAGTCGTTTCATATTTAATTTCTGTTTTCTTAATTTATATTTATTTCACATTAATTGTATTGTCTTTCATTTAACTCTAATACACATATATTTGTCAAAATTAACTATATATCTATAAATTTATTTTACGCACGGATTTTCTAAAAGTTAAAAAATAAAGTTATGTTTTGTGTCGTTGAGATCGTGAGAACATTTGAACATGTTGTTATGCCCCCGAAACAAAAACCTCAAAACTCCCCTATCTCCCTCTTCTTCGTCTCCACAGTCAGGATTCGTCAAACTCTCCATCCGTCAAAGATGGATTACCACAACAAGCTCATTCTCGCTCCTATGGTTCGCGTTGTGAGTTCTTTTTCTCTTCTCATCTCTTCAACCACACAATTCAAATCACCACTCTATATTTTTATCTTTAAGATTCAATTTTGTTTTGTTTTGTTAGGGCACTCTCCCACTAAGATTACTAGCTGCTGAATATGGTGCAGATATCACTTACGGTGAGGAAATCATTGACCACAAAATTCTCAAATGCGACGTACAAAATCTCTCTTTTCCTTTGTTTGTTTCGGCTTTTAGAGAATCATGATACAAAGAATAATGTAGAATTGTAATTTTGTTTAACTACATAAACCTTACATGATACAAGTTTAAAATTTTGAAAGACTGTGGTTAAAATTAGTTAATTACTGTCTTAATGTAGGTAGGTTTTTTAGGAACATGCTAACAACTAGGGTTGTTCTAGTTGTGGGGTTATTAAGAGGGATTGATTCCCGTGTTTTTGGTTTTGAAGGCATTTTCTGTTTTTAGTTTTAACTACTTAGGTGGGTTGAGCATGTGGAGAGAAGACATATAGATTATGTGGTACGGAGAGTAGATCGGATGGAGAGAAGTCAAACAGTTAGAGGTAGAGGAAGACTTTGAAAAACTATAAGTGAAGTTATTAAGAAAAATCTTGAGATTAACGATTTGGGTTGAAGTGTTAGAAGTAGAGAGAAAAGAGAAAGAAGGAAAAAGAGAGTGAAAATTGATATTATGATTTCTTAAATGAGAAACAGTTACAGCCTTCCTTATATAGAGGTAAAGCACTTAGTTACGTTCAACTGAAGTCAGTTAGGTATAACTGAATTCTGTTAGGAGGTTAGTGGGCCAGAGTCCAATTCTGTTTTACTAGATAAGCCCAATGCTAGCTGTAATCTAATAAGAAACATGGTTCTGGATAGAACATTATGGCGGAAGTTGATCCATGTAGCCAACCCCACTTAGTAGGATAAAACTTCGCTGTTGTAGTCTTAAATGTCGCAGCGTTTTCACTTTGTTTTATGTTTTCAAAGTTTTGAATGAGAAACAATGGAATTTCACATAGGAGGGAAGAACGGTTGTGACAGAGAAGCCACCCTCGGTCGCCATTGACAAATGAATAACTTAATGCAAGAGAAGAGAGAGGAGTGTAGGGACTGACAGAGGAGACATTAAAAAAAAGCCACTAATAGAAATAAAATTTGGGAGAGACAAAGAATAGCATAAATTTGTGAATGGACAACAAAAGAAAAAGATGTCATAATTTGACAAGTCAAGGAGGGTGCTATTGCTTTGATACCATATTAAAGTTATAGGGTTTTAGTTAGTCTTTAAGATAAGGAAAGAGGAATAAAAGACTTGATTATTTTTGATATATGATGATACAAAAATAAAAGCTCAAACCCTTAAACATGCTAAGACTAAACTCCATATTCAAATCAAATAGATAAACAAATCCTGATAATTACTAAGAAAGTTGAAACAAATTATGAGAGGTAATTTAAGATATTCTATAATGAGAAAGTATCTCAAAGGCACTCTACGATAATATCAAGAAATTACAAGATAACTTACAATTTTCCAAAAATTACAGTTGGTGATTTAGTAAATGCAAGTGAAGCTTCTGTTGTTTGCGTCTGCATAAAATATTTGTTTTTATAGAAAAAGAAAATTAGGACTTCAAATCCAGTCATTGTTGCAAAGAGGTGTTTTCAGAAAGTACAAATAAACAACTAGGAATTATTGAAAAAGAAAAACTTAATGAAGGTAGGCCGGTGTTTATACAGTTTATCACCGCTAGATACACTAACATATAGAAGGATAGGAGGTCCAACATTTCTTTTTCTTTATGTCCTCTGCTTACAACTAGTATCTTGATAGATCCAATATCAAAATATCATGTTTTAGTTTCTCTGTTTCTATTTTTTGTTTATATAGTAGGATAACTGACCCTCTAATGTTTTATTCCTCTTTGATATCTCACGAGAGTACTTATTAGCATGATGAAAAGAAACCACATAGACTCTTGATATTAAAAGTCAAATGTTTTATTTATTTATTTATGTAGCGGCTTGACATCATGTGCTAAGGGATTGGGCAGAAACTTTGGAGATATCTAATCAGAGTTATATGCCTGTAGTTTTCCCCCACTCCTGCTTAGTTTTTGATTTTAACCCTACATTATATTACTGTTCAGAACTCATTGGATCCACTGATTTTGTGGAGAAAGGGACGGAAAGTGTTGTGTTTAGAACCTGTGATCAAGAAAGAGATAGAGTTGTGTTTCAAATAGGCACATCTGATGCTGTCGGGGCCCTAACTGCTGCTCAGTTAGTGTAAGTTAATTGTATATTTAGTTTTCTTCTTTGATATATTTTTTGCATTTATGCTTTAAGGGGAATAATGACTTGCTATTGGTAAAGTACAATTTTTTACATGTTTAGTTGTCTTCTGGGATTAATCATGCCCTAAGGATAAGTGCATTGATCAAATGGCAGCAAATAGTTCTTGGGAGTATGTAATTCAGAGCGTTTTACCCAACCCTTTTCCTTGAGGACAAGGTAACGAGGGAGAGTATTGATAGGTACCCCATGGTCATTTAGTTTGATACTTTGGGTGGGGAAGTAATACATTCAGACACGTTTCTGAGGGTTTTAGGGAAAAGAAGGTTTCAGGCCCTTGAAGTTCTGCAGCATAATAATTTAGGGGGTTTTCTCTACTCTTTGCAACAAGATGCTCAGTTCTTATCATGTTTTCAGACACGCACCAAGGATCCTATACATGATTGATTCAATTGACTTTTCTAACATTAAGCTAGCAAATAGCAATTTAGTACAAATGTGTTTGCTGTTTTCTCCAAGTTCCTTAGTAATGAAGTTCTAATTGTTTTCTTTATGTTGATTTTTCCCTATGTTACTTTATCTTTATTGACATTGCAGATGTAATGATGTTGCTGCAATAGATATTAACATGGGATGCCCCAAGCCATTTTCTTTAACTGGTGGGATGGGTGCTGCTCTGTTGTCCAAACCAGAGCTTATTAGTGATGTAAGTCTAATAATTTATCATTGTTTTGATTATTAAGAAAGAGGGAAATTTTGGGAGAGGAGACGGGAGAGAGAGGGAAGTAATACATTCACTTTCATACTGTTTTGTTCTCAGGTTCCTATCATATTGTAAATTTGCAACATGTTTAAATCCTTCCTCTTTAAAAATTCAGATCTTAACAACATTAAGGAGGAATTTGACCCTACCAGTAACATGTAAAATCCGACTTCTAAAATCACCGCATGATACGGTGGAGCTAGCCAGGCGAATTGAGAAAACTGGTGTTCATGCTACTGCAGTCTATGGAAGGTAATCTCCAAATATTATTTCTTTTTTCCTGTACCTTTTCAAATTAAGGGGGAGCAACCAGCAACCATATGGTTGTTTTAACTTTGTAAGGGCTTATTTTCAAATCACTTAACAAACCAATGGACAAGCATCATTCTGCAAGTCGGTTTACCAAAATCAATTTTTTAAAATTAATAAGGTCACTCAAATTTTACTGAACATGACATCAGCTGAGTTAACTGAGCTCAAATCGGTCAAAATAGGGTAATACATTTCCAAATATGTGAACTGATTTCAAACAGCTAAGACAATTCAAACGACTGCAATATGCCAATCAAGCTATATTGGCACATTTTTGTTAGAATATCTATATAATCTTAGGGAAGAAAACAATGCATAATAAAGTAGGATATACGTACTTTTTTTTTGTAAAGATTTATGTTAATTTTGGGATAATTGTGCTACCTCATTTTTAGGATATTGTCTTGGCTTGTGCTATCAATAACAAACTGTGGAATATGAGATAAAGTAAAAATTTCCACTGTGTTATACGGGGGTTAGGATATTGTCTTGGCTTACGACCAACTCCACCAACTTCACTCGGCTTTCCAGCAGGTTGAGTTCCAAAATCCATAAACTATTTATAACAAATACAATAAATGGAATGAAACCGGTCCATAATCGAACAATAGATGCCATTCATAAAACAAAATATCTTAATTGATAAGTTCATTTGAAAATGCATCAGCACAAGGGACGGACTTAACGCATACATACAATATACTTAAAGCATTTTAGTAATTACTAATAACATTATGTGAATACAATGTCATGTAGCTAAGATTAAGAGCAGATTAATATAAACCTATTAAGCATGGACCCCAATATACTTAAGCATTCTAGTAATAACTAATAACATTATGTGAATACAATGCCATGTAGCTAAGGTTAAGAGCAGATTAATATAAACCTATTAAGCATGGACCCCGTAACAACACTGATCCTAACACTAACACGTAACAACACCGACGTCGATACCAATAATAATTTGAAAAAATGAATAAATTTTAATTTCTAATTTAAAGTAATTGAACAGAATACTAATTCCTGATTTCAAAAACCCTAAATTAACAAAACCATAACTTTAAAATATCTTACCTTAATGGCTTCAACGTTGAAGAGAAATCTTCTAAACCGACTCTAGTGCGGCAACCAAATGCGACGTAGAACACATAATCTCAATTGAGAGAATGAGAAAGTACGGTGCAGTAATGCGGAAGAATATGTCGAAGAAAGGAAAAGAAGAGACGGAGGCTTGCGGTGGTTTCCGCCGTCGGTGGTGGTGTGTAAGTTAGAGCTTAGAAGCCAAAGTATGAGAAAGGGACTGAAGAATTAAAAAAATGTACTTAGTCGCGACCGCGGCAGTGCGGAGGGGGCGGCCACTGGCCGCTACATCACTGTAGCGGCGGCCTGTAGAATGAAAAAATAAAAGAAAGTTATGAAGAATCCAGTAGAAGGAAGAGGGATGGTGAAGAAGAAATTAAAATTCACAGTGAACTAGTAGAAGGAAGAGGGATGGTGTAGAAGAAATTAAAAATGGTGAAGAAGAAATTAAAATTCACAGTGAACTAGTAGCGTGCTTTAATGGTGGAATCCGATGATGGTAATATTCTAAGGAAGTATTAACCATACGTCTCAGTGTACAAAAATACACAATAAAAGGGCATTCTACAAAATAAAAAATATTTTTGTATTTTAATTTTTTTAAAGTAAAATACATATTTTTGTCCTTAACTTTCCACTCATTCTATTTTGATCTCTTAATTTTTAAAATGTTCAAATCGATCCCTTAATTATTTAAAATAGGCCACGTTCATCCATACGTCTCCATCCGCCTGTCTTCGTTAGTGAGGGTTCGCGTGGCTTTAACATATTATATGTGTTCTGGACTGAGCCTATGACTGACCCATCATTGAGCACAATCCAATCCAGTTCTACGTCGAGAGCGGTCCAGAGTGTTGGCCCAACCCGTTGGAGCCAGTGGAGAACACATTCCTCACGTGCTCCTCAACCGAGGACACGTCATCAACTGAACCCGCACATCTCGCAGAACCATTTTGCCAGTAACGGGCAAGTTCATCCGCTATTCGGGAAGTGCAGAGCGGTTGACTCAGGACGATGAGTACGAGCTACTCGTACCTCGTCCCTACTTTCACGTAGGAATCCTGCTGTCATCCGTTGTGGGCTTGAACACTCGGCTCATAACGAAGACCATTGAACACCTCTGCGGTGTGGAGTGCAAAGGTGTCGATTATCAACTTCACCACCGTGGAAATGCACAACAGTGATCGTGTGAAACTTCAATTTGGAATGCTTCAAGATATTCCATGTCCGCCAAAGTGCATCCCCGACAAATATCACACCGGTAAAGTCTCTGACCAATGGAAATATAATCCGTGGACCAAGTATGCAAAACATGAGTGTCGTGAATGGAGGCATCGCAACAAATATGTTTTGTCCGACATTGTGTTTCCATACGAGATGAAACAATCAATACAATACATGACTTGGTATAGGTCTGTATCAATTGGTTTCATTTCACATCCAAGGTATCTTGTTGACCCACGCCAACAAGATTCATCATCAAGACCCCAACAACCAACCCAGCCCTATTTCCAACCGCCAACACAACCCCATTTCCAACCGCCAACCCAACCTCATTGCCAACCATCAACCCAATACCATTTCCAACCGCCATCCCAACCCCATTTCTAACCGCCAACCCAACTCTACCCTATTTTCAACCACCACTCACACAATCACAACAATATGAACATACCCCTAACCAATTCACTCCATTCACACAAACTCATTCACAATACCACACATACTCCATGGATATTACAAACCAAATAAACACCCAATCAACCCATACCTACCCAATCATTTACACCCATCCCACCCTACGATCAGGCAGGCTATCGCCTGACATTGCCTCATCCAGCCAACCACCCCAAAATAATTATGAAGGCATGGGCAACCCTTTTGATTTGGATGACTTTACGGATATAGACACGTCTTCATGGGCCGAAGTGATGCAATTGCTTGAAGACGACACAATGGACCCGACTCCACAACAAAGACCACAAAGAAACGTACGTGATCGGGGATGCGGTACGGGCAGACATTTAAACCGACCATGGCGTAGAAACTAGTGTAAAATATCTTTCATATGTACTCATTTGTGATTAAATAATTATTATAATAATTATTTAATATTAAATTTATTAAATACAATTTGATTTTTATTTATTATTTGGAATTTATTAATGAAATTATTAATTATTATTTATTTATTATTTGTAAAATATATAAAAATTATTCAGAAATAATTATTATATAATTATTATTTTTTAATTATTAAATATTATTTATTAAATATTTTTAAACTAATTATACATTTAAAATTATTTTAAAAATTCGGATTTAAGGGAGGAGACAAAGGGGATGGCGCCCCTTTTATAATTTATAGGGTGCCTCCATCTTGTATGTCGCCCCATATAAATTATAAGGGAGGAGCCATACTCCACGGTGCCCCCTTGTAATAAAAAAAAAAATACGAAAGTTGGGTAGATTGGAAAATATGAGAGAAAGTAGAGTAGTTTGGATATTAGGGAGGGTAATGTTGGTTATTTGGGTGAAAATTTCTGTTTTTTCACAGAATATATCTGTATAATTTCATATTTCTCAACAGCTACCATATTATAGGTTTACAAAGATTGATGAGTTGGGAACTGCTGGAAGCAAGCTATTGTCCGGTTTTCAACAAGCATTAGGTATTCTTCAGATATTACTTTATCATGTGTATTCATCAGCTATCTCTTAACTTTTACTTTGTCTTATAGAGTTTATTCGGAAGCCTCCTATAGATACAAGTTCTAAATTAGTCAACAGTATCATTAAAGCTAATGAAACTGAAAGACTTAAGTCCTATGTCAACTTTGAAAGTAATAACCGCAAAGATGTTGACCAGAATGCCACCAATTGTAAGTACGACTCTATTTTATTGGTAGTTAATGTTAAATATAATTCATTGTGATTTGATATGATTAGATTTGATATCATATGATAAGATTTGATATCATATGATTAATTTGATATGATATGATTAGATATCATATGATTAGATTTGATATCATATGATTAGATTTGATATCATATAATTAGATTTGATTTAGAATATTTTGGGTCTTTTATGTTTTGGGCTAGTGTAAACCTAAAACTATAAATAGGGTGTCTTGCTTTGTATTCTACATCACAACAGAACAGATTTCACAGTTGCAGTTAGTAAGTGAAAGTTCAATAAGAAATCCCACAGTTGTGGGTAACACATTCTCTCCAAATACTTCTTCTCTCATTCTTCTCTTTCTTGTTTGTTATTCTTCTTCTCTTTTGTTGTTCTTGATAATTACTTGTTATTACCATCATTATCATATTGTGGGTTTGTTCATCAATCTTGAGATCATAGGGTGTGAGGTGAATTTCCAACATCTGGTATCAGAGCTCCGGTTGAGAGATTCAAGGAAGGAAGATAGTGATGGCGATGAATTATCCGAACGACAACTTTCCGGCGACCCTGCCAATTCTCAAGAAAGACAATTATGAGAATTGGTGCAAGCAGGTCAAGGTGATCTTCTGTTATCAAGATCTTTGGGATCTTGTGAAGGACGGAGTAGCATCGCTGGTGGAGAACGCAACGGAGGCGGAAAAGGCTGCGCACAAAGAATTGAAGAAGAAGGATTATAAAGCACTCTTTATAATTCATCAGTGTGTTGATCCTGATAACTTTGAAAAGGTTAGTGATGTTGATTCAGCAAAAGAAGCATGAGAGATTCTTGAAAAGTCGTTTGGAGGCGCAGAGAAGGTGAAAGAGGTGAGGTTACAAACTCACAAAAGAACCTATGAGTTGCTTCAGATGGAAGACAACGAAAACATTACAGATTTCTTCACCAGAGTTACAAAGTTGGTGAATCAAATCAAAGTATCTGGAGAAGCGCTGACGACGAAAGCAGTTGTCTCAAAGATTTTGAGATCGTTAACTCCAAAGTTCGACCACGTGGTAGTTGCCATAGAAGAGTCGAAAGATCTGTCAGTGTTGACGAAGGAAGAGCTTCAAGGGACTCTTGAGTCTCATGAACAGAGGATGGCTGAGAGAGCTGCAGGAAAGTCGAAAGATATGGCTTTGCAGGCACAGACGGAAAAGGAGAGAAAAGGCAAAGGTAGCTGGAATGACAACAAAGGAGGAAACCAGTCGAATCAAAAGAAACCTTGGAACCAAGGCAACCAAAGAGGTGGTGCTGCAGGAAGAGGTGGTGGTCGAAAGACAGACAAAAGCCACATTCAATGTTTCAATTGCCAGAAGTATGGTCATTATGCTAGTTGTTCCGGTGTGGGCCTCACCTCGGCAGGCCCAATACCAAATACGGCCCAACAGGCGAACTGAGCACACCTGGCACACGCCCCTTCGGACGAGCAGGACCGTCCGCCGGGCACAAGCCATCACGCCGCATCCCCTTCGTCGTCCGTCACACCAGACGAGCGAGACTACCCGGGCTCCCTCCGCGGGAGAATAACGTGCTCGGCGCACGTTCTCCACGTGCTCCCCTCCGCGGGGACACGTCATCGGCCAACCGCCCACCTCCGAAAGAGCAGGTCAAATCCACTTTCCGGAGACCTAGGAGCGGTTGAACTAGGGCGAAGACCACGTCCTGGTCTTCACTACGCCACGTAAGCCCTAGCAGTCATTAGGGTTGGGCCTGGTCGTCTGGCCCACCTCGAATGACCGTTGGCCCAGCGCTGGGGTCTCTCTATAAATACCCTCTTCTTCAAGAGGGTCAGGTAACTCTTCTTGCCCCCTTTTCTGTACTATTGCTTCCTCTCTGTCCAACTTCTTACTTGGGCGTCGGAGTGCTTTGCAGGTACACCCCCTCCTCGTTCTTACCTCGGTGAACAGATAACCGTCCGGCGAAGCGTGGCCAGTCCGTGATCCCTCCTGATCAGGTCAGATCAGTGGCGCCGTCTGTGGGAACTGAAACTTCCCCGTTACTCCGAGCAGAAAAACCAAAAGTTTCACCAAACCTCCACGGTCATGGCCAGCCCACGCCGCGATGACACTCCGCACGATCTCGCGCTCAACACTGCCACCAACGGGAAGCAGGTAGGAACGGCGCGCCTGAATGAAGCCGACGAAAGAGACGGGCAAACTGCCTCACCATCGTCCGAGGAACGGCCCCTGCATGCCGACCATCGCCCCCCGAGCCCGCCGGCATTCCACCCCGTTCCCATCCCGGCGGGAGCGGACCCAACGGTAGCCGCTCTCTTTGCAGCCATCAACCAGACGAACCAGCTGCTGTCCCAACAGAACGCTAGAATTGGAGCATTGGAACGCGGCGGCTCCCCGAGGTACCCCCAGCGGGATGACCAGAACGGAGGTTCGAGGAGCCCCTCACCTCGACCCAGGAACCGCCGACCGCGGGTGGAGAGACGCCGCCCCCAAGCGACACGGGAGCGCACCAGATCCCCGGCAAGACATGGTCGCGGGAGGAACCAGAACGCCGCGGCGACCCCAACCGAGGAAACCCGAGCCGGGAACTCAGGCCGGAGATCGAGAACCCGAAACCCGGGACACGCCGCGGCCGGTTCATCTCCCCTGAGATCCCCAGCGCACAGCGACGAGGATGACTATCGCACCCCACTATCCCGGGAGATCATGGCAGCCCCTATACCCCAAGGAATGGAGAAGCCACCGACGCTGTCAACGTACGACGGCACCTCCGACCCGGACGATCATCTGGAAGACATCGAGGCTATGCTCGACTACCGCAATGTCCGGGGAGCTATTAAATGCAGACTCTTCCCGACGACTCTGAGGAAGGGCGCTATGACCTGGTACAAAAGCCTGGAGCCCGAATCAGTTACATCGTGGAGGGTCTTGAAGGACCTATTCTCCAAACACTTCACAGCGTCCCGGCGTCACCCGAAGACGGAAGCAGTCCTCGGGGCGATCATCCAAGGCCCCGACGAACCCCTCCGGAAATACATCGAAAGGTTTACTCGGGAAGCCGTACAGGTGACGACTTCCGACGAAATGAAACGCTACCTAATGGAGCAAGGCCTGCGCCACGACTCCAAATTCTACGAGGCCGTAGGCATACACCGGCCCACGTCCCTCCAAGACTTCCTCGACAGGGCCGCCCATTACATCCGGTTCGAGGAAACACAAGCGGCCAACTCCGCTCGCGACACCCGAGACAGAGAAGCCCCCCGCGGGCACCGAGACGACGGAGCTTCGAGCCACCGACGAGGAGGGGACCGCCGTCGAGATGACCGCCACCGCGAACCCCGAGAACAGCGCGAGTCACGCGGCCCGGCAGGAAGGTTCACCGAGTACACCGCCTTGGTCGCTTCGCGCGAACGCATACTGGCCGAATGCGCTAAAACCGAGTTTGTGCAGGGAGGTGTCCGTTTTCCACGACCAACGCCGCCCAAACCCAACGTGGACAAGTCAAAGTACTGCCGGTTCCACAGGACCCACGGGCATGTAACGGAGGACTGCATCCATCTCAAAGACGCGATCGAAATCCTAATCAAAGATGGGCACTTAAAGCGATATACCCGGGGAGGTGAACCACCCAGGTCGGAGGCTCCGGAGGCAAAGAAAATCGAGGAGCTCCCCTCCCCAGAGGACGGCGAGAGACTCCAGGTCGCGCTGTGCGTCAGCCGCCCCGAAGATTGGTTCGCAAGCAGAGGATTCAGCATTCCCGAAGCGCCCAGCTTAGTCGGCGAGCCAATCCGACCAACCAGCCGATGGGAATACTTCCCCAGAGCCATGGTCATCTCTGATGGAGCTACGAGGAGTCTGTCCATAGGATCTGTGAAAAGAAAATTCGACGAACTCATCGCTGGCAACTCCGGCAAGATGAGCACGCTCGACAGATTCCGAGGCCGCTCCAACCCGATCACATTCTACCTCGAGGAACTACCCGGGGGATCTCCCAATTCCAACATACCCTTGCTCATACGCGCGCGTATGGCAAACTTCGACGTCAGGCGCCTCCTCGTCGACGGAGGGAGCTCGGTTGACATAATGTACTCACATTTGTTCACAACTCTCCAGCTCAACGAATCCAACCTCTCCCCCTACGTAGGCTCCGACCTCCAGGGGTTCAACGGGACGACGACGAGACCCTGGGGATACGTGGAACTGAAAGTCACCTTTGGGGAAGAGGAAACGGCCAGAGACATCAGCGTCCGCTTCTTAGTCATCGAATGCCCGTCCCTGTATAACTGCATCCTGGGCAGGACAACGATAGCAGAACTCACCGCGGTACCCTCCACCGCCCACCTGAAGATGAAATATTACACGAGAAGGGGAGCCGTGGTCACCCTCAACGGCGACATCGAAGCTGCCCGAAGGTGTTTTGAAGCCGCGCTGAAAGGCTTCGACTCCATCGCTCCACCGACCAAAAAGAAAGCACCGAGCGCTACGCCAAAGGACAAACCAACAGAGCTGGTCGGATCAGTGGAGCTCGACAGTCGCTTCACCGACGAGCTCGACAACAAAAAGACGGACGCAGCCAACGAGCATCCAGCGCGCCCCATCCCGGATGGCGATTTCGAGCTCATTCCCCTCGGGGACGACACGACCAGAACCGTGAGGGTAGGCGCAGGACTCCCCGACCTTGCGAAACGACAGCTCCAAGCCTGCCTCCGCGAGAATGCCGACCTCTTCGCCTGGAGCGCCGCGGAAATGCCGGGACTCGACCCTGAGGTCGCCTGCCACCAGCTGTCCATCAGCCCAACCGCAAAGGCCGTGGTGCAACGCCGTCGCCGCCAGTCCCCGGAAAAATCGGCAGCAGCCGAACAAGCTGTAAAAGACCTCTTAGAGGCAAATTTTATTTCGGAAGCCCGGTATTCCACCTGGCTGTCCAACGTTGTA